>CAUYLG010065299.1:0-44716 GCA_963573385.1 Cacajao melanocephalus | reverse complement strand
ATACTATGCAGCCATAAAAAACGATGAGTTTGTGTCCTTTGTAGGGACCTAGATGAATCTGGAAACCATCATTCTCAGCAAATTGACACAAGAACAGGAAATCAAACAGTGCATGTTCTCACTCATAGGTGGGTGTTGAAGAATGAGGACACATGGACACAGGGAGGGGAGCATCACACACTGGGGTCTGTTGAGGGGTACTAGGGGAGGGACAGCAGGGGATAGGGAGTTGGGGAGGGATAACATGGGGAGAAATGCCAGATATAGGTGATGAGGTTGGAGGCAGCAAACCACATTACCATGTATGTACCTATGCAACAATCCTGCATGTTCTTCACATGTACCCAAGAACCTAAAGTGCAATAAAATGTATATAAAAACAATAAAAAAAGAAAAAGATAATCAACCCAACAGAAAAAAAAATTGTACACCCATTATGGATAACAGCAGGAAGGTTCTTCAAAAAATTACAAATAACTTATGACCCAGCAATCCCACTACTGGGTATATATCCAAAGGAAATGAAATAAGTGTGTTGAAGAGATATCTACATTCCCATGTTCATTACACCATTATTCACAGTAGCCAAGATATGGGATCACCCTGTGTTCATCAACAAATAAACGGATAAATAAAATGTAGTATATATACACAATGGAATACCATCCAGCCTTAAAAAGGAAGGAAATCCTATCATTTGAGACAACATGGGTGAAAGTGGAGGACATCATGTTCAGTGAAATAAGCCAGACACAGAAAGACAAATACTATGTGATATCATTTATATGTGGAATCTGAAAAAGTTGAATTCATAGAAGCACAGAGTAGGATGGGGGTTACCAGAGGAGATGTTGGTCAAAGGGCACACATTTCTGATAGGCAGGAAGAATAAGGTCAATAGATCTATTGTATAGCATGGTGACTACAGTTAATAACATTGTATTGTGTTCTTGCAAATTGCTAAGAGAAGAGATTTTAAGTGTTCTCATCACAAACAAAAAATTGATGTTTATGAGGTAAAGCGCAGGTTAATCAGCTTGATTTAGCCATTCCACAATATATACATATGTCAAAACAGCATGTTGTACATGATAATTAAATACAGTTTCTATTTGCCCATTAAAAAAAGATTTTTTTAAAGTGTAACTCAAATACATCTGTTAGCAAAGAGTTGAGAGGCCTGGAGGGGTCCTGGAAGGAAGAGACCTGGGCCAGGAGCCCAAGCCCCCCACCCCCATACACTTTCCTGCCACCAATCCTTGGTGTTACATTGGACAAATCACTTTTCCCCTGAGCCTGTTTTCTCCTCTATAAAAGAGATGCCACCTGCACCCTCACTTCCCTCCCCCACCTTCCTTCCATTCTTTCTTTCTTCATCCAAGCATTAGTTGAGCTCCTGGCAAATACCGGCCTTGTGGCTCAGAAATGAGTTATTCTGTCTTCTGGATAGCTTCCACACCCCCACCAGCTTTATTGGAACATTGTGGGGAACAAATAATCAGAGAGAGGTGATGCTGTTTTGTATAAGTAGGTACTTCCCAGGCATTAGCCATGATTGATATTTTTTCAGCATTCCTGTTCTAAAGGCAGAGTTTCCTTTAGTAGCATCTGGTATAACTATTGCCTGTCTATGGGGAAGCCCTGGAACAATTCTGTGTTTTGTTCTGACAGAAACTGAACAGGCCCCTGTGTTGTCTGGCTGGCTCCGTGTGCGGGCACAGACCCAGCCTGGCATCTGGTGAAGTCACCCTGGTTACTGCACCAGCCCCCGCTCCTCTGCAGTGAAATACACACAGCATGCAGGTGAGCCAGGGAGTGTCCAGGCTTCTTAGAACCTCAGCTTATCCCAGTTAGAAAGTCAGCATGGTACACAAGCACTTGGGAAGTTTACCTTAGATTCTTCCACAGATATGAAGGGTTAAACAATTTTAAATTATCCTCTATTTAACATGTTCTTACTGAAAATATTTGTATTAAAAATTCCAATCAGATATGCTTTGCTTCACTACCTTTAGTTCTATACTTATTGATCTTAATTGCTTTGATGCCAGTCTTCAACCTTGATGGTCAGCACATGACTTCAGGGTTTTATCAATGGCATGAAGCTAGATAAATCATGATCTCTGCAGGGTTCTGTTGGCTCTTCTGTTAAATGAGGGGACAGACAAGATTTGTTTAGCCTTCTTAGTTTCATGATTCTAGAGTTTTAATTCAAGTTTTAAAACTTCTAGAGCTTATAGTATAAATCAGGATCTAAAGCTAACAAGAAAGTATAAAACAAAGGTCTCTTGTCACCAGCTCCCTATCTTCAGTGACCTCGCACAAACAAAAGATACATCTTTTTATTTTCAGAGATCTCACTAAAGTGTACTGTGAACTGAAGAGCCCATGACTATCAAGGCACACTGTGATTCTGTCTCCAAGGGCTCAGTCGTCCTGTCTGCAAAATGGGTTAGTTAGATCATGGTCCTGGTCTGTGACTGCATTCACAGATCTCCGACAAAATGGAAGAGGAGTGTAAAAACAGTATCATTACATTTTCATAAGGTTAAATTTCTTCTCTTCTAAATTCACAGATGAGTCCCACAGTTTCTGATATCCACATGTTCTTTTTTAAGACAGAGTCTTGCTTGGTTGCCCAGGTTGGAGCACAATCTTGGCTCACTGCAGCCTCAGCCTCCTGGGTTTAAGTGATATTCCTGCCTCAGCCTCCCAAGGAGCTGGGACAACACACATGCCACCATGCCTGGCTAATTTTGTCTCTCTTTCCTTCTTCTTTTCTTTCTCTCTCTTTCTTTCTTTCTCCCTTCCTTCCCTCCCTCCCTCCCTTCCTTCCTTCCTTCCTTCCTTTCAAAATGGGGGTCTCGCTTTATTGTCTAGGCTGGTCTCAAACTCTGAGACTCAAGCAAACCTCTGCCCCAGCCACCCAAAGTGCTGGGACTGCAGGTATAAGCCACAATTCACAGCCATATAACTTTTTTGTCATTAGTGCTTTGGCTTGATTTTTTTGTTTGTTTTGTATTTGAGTATCTTGTTGGCAACCCTGTGTCAATCATTTTATTTTTAAGATTTATATTCCTGGTCCATGAAGTCCAACTGACACGGTTTGACTGTGTCCCCACCTAAATCTCATCTTGAATTGTAGCTCCCATAATCCTTATGTGTCGTGGGAGGGGCCTGGTGAAAGGTAATTGAATCATGAGGGCAGATTTTTCCCAGACTGTTTGTGTGATAGTGACAAGTCTTATGAGATCTGATGATTTTATAAAGGGCAGTTCCCCTGCACATGCTGTCTTGCCTGCTACCACGTAAGACATGACTTTGCTCTTCCTTTGCCTTCCACCATGATTGTGGGGCCTCCCCAGACATGTGGAGCTGTGAGTTCATTAAATTTCTTTTTCTTTATAATTACACAGTCTCAGGTAGGTCATTATTAGCAGTGTGAGAATAGACTAATGTAGTAAATTGGTACCAGGAGTGGGGCAATGCTGTAAAGATACCCAAAAATTTGAAAGTGACTTTGAAAGGGTAAAAGACAGAGTTTGGAACAGTTTGGAGGGCTCGGAAGACAGGAATTGAATGCCTTCAACCAAAATGCTGTTAGTGACGTGGACAATAAAGTCCAGGCTGAGGTAGTCTCAGATGGAGATGAAGAACTTGTTGGAAAGTAAAGGAAAGGTCACTCTTGCTATACAAAGAGACTGGTGGCATTTTGCCCCTGCTCTAGAGATCTGTGGAACTTTGAACTTGAGAGAGATGATTTAGGGTACCTGTCAGAAGAAATTTCTTAGCAGGAAAGCATTCAACAGGAGGCAGAGCATAAGAATTTGAATAATTTGTAGTCTAATGATGCAGTAGAAAAGAAAACTCCATTTTCTGGGTAGAAATTAAAGTGCCTGGCCAACATGGCGAAGCCCCATCTCTACAAAAAATTAAAAAATTAGCTAGGCTTGGTGGTGAGTGCCTGTAATCCCGTGCTTGAATACAGGAGGCAGAGGTTGCAGTCAGCCGAGATCATACCATTGCACTCCAGCCTGGGCAACAAGAGCAAAACTCCACCTCAAAAAAAAAAAAAAAAAAAAAGAAAAAAAAAAAGAAAACAAAACAAAACAAAAGAAAGAAAAACCAATAGCAGAAATTTGTCTAAGTAACAAGGAGTCAAACATCAGTTACCAAGACAATGGGGAAACTGTCTCCAGGGCATGTCAGAGGTCTTCATGGCAGCCACTCCCGTTACAGGCACAAAGGCCTAAGAGGGAATAACCCCCTGCTGTATACGGTCTTGGGACTTGGTGCCCTGTGTCTCAGCCACTCTAGCCATGCCTAAAAGGGGCCAAAGTGCAGCTCAGGGTGTGGCTTTGGAGGGTGCAAGACTTGGCAGCTTCCACATGGTGTTGGTCCTGCAGGTGTGCAGAAGACAAGAATTGAGGTTTGGGAACCTTCACCTGGATTTCAGAGGATGTATGGAAATGCCTGGATGTCCAGGCAGAGGTGTGTTGCAGGGGTAGAACTCTCATGGAGAACCTCTGCTAGGGAAGTGCAGAAAGGAAATGTGAGGTTGGAGCCTCCACAGAGAGTCCCTTCTAGGGCACTGCATAGTGGAGCCATGAGAAGAGGGCCACTGTCCTCCAGACCCCATCATGGTAGATCCACCAACAGCTTGCACCATGTGCATGGGAAAGCTGGAGACATTCAATGCCAGCTGGGAAAGCAGCAGGGAGGGAGGTTGTACCCTGCAATGCCACAGGGACAGAACTGTCCAAGGCTGTAGGAGCCCACCTTTTACATCAGCTTGACCTGGATGTGAGACATGGAGTCTAAGGAAATCATTTTGGAACTTTAAGGTTGCATGGGGCCTGTAGCCCCTTTGTTTTGGTCAATTTCTCCCATTTGGAATGGGTGTATTTACCCAATGCCTGTACCTCCATTAACTTGCTTTTGATTTTATAGGCTCATAAGTGGAAGGGACTTGCCTCGTCTCAGATGAGACTTTGGATTGTGGACTTTTGAGTTAATGCTAAATGAGTTAAGACTTTGGGGGTCTGTTGGGAAGGCATGATTAGTTTTGAAATGTGAGGATATGAGATTTGGGAGAGGCCAGGGCAGAATGATGTGATTTGGCTGTTCCCACCCAAATTGCATCTTGAATTATAGCTCCTGTAATCCCCACATGTTATAGGAGGGACCTGGTAGGAGGTAATTAAATCATAGGGGTGGGTTTTTCCCATGCTGTTCTTGTGATCATGAATAACTCTCATGATATCTGATGGTTTTATAAAGGGCTGTTTCCCTGCACAAGCTCTCTTGCCTGCTGCCATGTAAGATGTGCCTTTGCTCCTCCTTTGCCTTCCATCATGATTGTGAGGCCTCTCCAGCCAAGTGGAGCTAGGAGTCCATTAAACCTCTTTTTTTTTCATACATTACCCAGTCTCAGGTATGTCTTTATTAGCAGCATGAGAACAGACTAATATATCAACCAGCTGGAACTGATCAGCAGATTTCTTATCTGAATCCACAGCTCTTATTTCCAGTAAGCCCATGAATTATCTAGCTCAGCAAATTAATTAGCACATTTTTGCCTATAACTCTAGTTTCTCACCCTTTGTCTTTCTGCCCACTGTCTAGCACCAACTCTCCATGCCAGTTATCACTTCCTCCAAGACGCCAGATAAGCAAATCTCTCTCCCAGAACATCCTTCCCCTTCCAGATCAGGTTCTCCTCCATCCTTCTAAACTCAAGTGAAGATTTGCCTATTTCATAAACTTTTCCTGTATTTTACCACCCTCTTCCAGGCACTGTAATTTAATTGATTGTATCCTGATACCATTAATTAGGGAAAAATGGGACCAACCCATGTCAGAAAGTGTGGACTATACTGGATATATGTTTATCTTTTTTCTCACCGGTAATGCTTTCCTCTACCTAATACTCTGTAACTACCTCCAAAAAGTTAAATAAATCAGATCATTGACTAGAAGAGGCCTTTGAGGCTAAGTTACTTGCCCAAGATTGCAAACCTAGTTCTTCCCTGAACTAGATTTGCAACCTTGGGCAAGTAAGGTTCCCAGCACCTGGGACCAGTTCCCAGCACCTGGCTCTTCCTGCCATGACTGGTGACATTGACCGCACTGCCCTCCTGTCATGGTTCCTGGAAGAAACGCCTCTGATTAATGCACAACCTTAATCCCTACTAGATGAATTCAGAATCCAACTAGATGACACTTACCTCTTAGATAAAGGGCACTCTCAGAGGTTGGCTATCAGGTACAATAGTTTTCTGGAAATAGTGTCTGCCCAGAATAGATGGAGACCTTTCAACCTGGCTATTTTCTAAGGTAGACCCTTGGTGAAGCCTTTGAAGTCACTTTGCAGCTGCAAATGGCTGCCCCATGCACAGAATAGGACTGGATGTCTAATAATTCCAGAGCAGGCCTGCACAGTTATCTCAAAGCACAGTGCCCCAAGTGAACGTCTTCTTAGCATAAACGACCTATTCCTTAATATGTTATTACTTCCACCAAACATAGATTTCTTAAGTTCTTTCAATTTGAGATAAAGTGTCACTTTTGTTTAGACTGCAAAATACCAACCAAAGAAAGGGGCCTTTAGAAATTAGTTTTAATGATAGTTTTAGTATGTCTTTTAAAGGAAAGATGCAAGAATGCCCATGTGATTCTGTCTCAGCAGAATAAGTGGGTCTCAGCTGCCTGTGTCCATCACAGGTGGGTAGTGGTGATCAGAAGACTGTGTTCTTGACATGGGTGAGATGCTGGGAGCTTGGCCAATGCCCAGGCAGCACAGGGAAGCTCCAGAACCTGTGAGACCCCAGGAATGGGCTTTCTCATGACCCCTTACTCTTCACTTACTTGGAGCAGTACTGATTCTACAAAGTGTGTTTAAACTGTGCCAGATCTGTCTAAAACACTCCCTGAGCCAAATACCTAAGGGAAATCCTTACAAGCTCACAAGAGATAGGGATAGCCTGCCAATATTTAATGGCTTTGGGCCCTGGTGGGAAGAGAAAACATACAGAAAACCTCCTTTTCTCTTTCTGTGGGTATATTATTCAATCTTCCCCCACTCTTTGGATGGGAAAGCTGGAAACTGAATTACTGTATTTTGTGGAAAAAAAAAGAAGGATTTTGTTTGTGCAGCCACTTTCTCAACAAAGCCTCAGCATGGTGTAAACGATTCTCAGCAGATGAGGTTGCTGCAATGTCCACAGAGACCTGAAGGATGCTGCTGGTGTCTCTTAGCACCTGGCTGAGCCCCCATGGTGTGCGTAAGATAAGGGGCTTGGTGAGTGTGTAAGACACCACCCAACAAACCTAAAACACTTCACAGCATAGCATCCAATGCCAGATGTGGATTTCTAGAGGTAAGTGCCTCAGGGACTTGGTAAACACCTACAAAGCGCCAGGCACCGGGCTGCTCCCAGGAGGCAAAGGATAAGTGGCAGCATCCAGGGAAGGCGCCCTAGACATGGTGGGAGCCAAAACGTGGATTTTCCTAGAGAGAAAGGCAAGGAGAGCCAGGAGTAAAGCAACAGGCTGGCCAGAACCTGCTGCGCCAGGGGATGGGTGAGGAGCTGGGCCCTGGTGGAGTGAGATGTTGAGTCCCTCAACCTCACCTGGCACCTGGATGGGAGGGTGTGGACTCTGTGTTTCCCACATGGGCCACACCTTCTCCCACCTACTTCTTCTGCCAGACACACCCTGCTCACTCCTTTGCTGTGCTGGCCCCTGCCTGCTCTTCCAGAGCAGCGTCATGCTGTGTCACATTTCTGGGAAGCCCTGGCTGCCCCCACTTTCCTCCGAGGCTCCCTGTTTGGATTTCCCCCAGCACTTGGCACGTGCTGTGAAATCACCTTGGGTTTGCTGGTCATGGTCCCCCACAGGCAATAAGCACCTTCAGATAGCACCCCAGGGCCCAGCACCACACCCAGCATGGAGTCAGCTGAGTGTGGAACCAGAGGAGAAGGACAGAGCCCAGGACTTCTGAAGACTCAGACAGGGGTTGGGGTGCACTCTGCTCCCTGACAGGGAACTACAAGATTTAGAAGGAAGCTTTGGCTACTGGAGAAGATTCCATCATCTTTGGATTTATGTACCCGGGTTCCCTGAGCCCTGCCAAAATCTGCTGAAGCTCCCTGGCTACTATGGAAATCAGATGCCTCTCAGGGCCTCCGTTTCCCCATGGAAGAAACAGACAGCTTCTTCGAGATGGTCACAGAGTTGCCACATGTTATTAAAATCTTTACTTTGGTCCAGCCATCCCAATCCTGGAAACCTGTCCCAAAGAAATAAAAGTATATTCCAGGATATAACGGCACACAAAGGATGGTTATTGCAGCAAAACACTGGAAACAAGGGAACGCCCACCCACAGGAAGACCAAGCCGCCTTCTCTCTGTGTCCTCACATGGTCTTCCCTTGCACATGCGCATCCCTAGTCTCTGCGTGTGGAAAAATTTCCTCTTAGAAGGACACCAGTCAGATTGGATCTGGGATCACCCTGAGGCCTCATTTTATCTTCACCTTTTAAATGCCTTGCCACCAAACACAGCCACATTCTGAGGTATCCTGGGTTTAGGACTTTAACATAGGAATTTGTAGGGGACGCAATTAATTCAGGCTGTAACTGTGTGTGTGAGTGTGTGCATAGATGGGTATGTGTGTGCATATGTGTGTGTGCTCATATGTGTGTATATATGTATGTGGGTGTGCATATATGTGTGTGCATTGTATGTGTTTGCATGTATATATATGTGTCTATGTGGGTACATGTGTTTGTGTGGGGGTATGCATGTGTGTATATGTGTGTCTGTGTGTGTTTGTATGTATGTGCATGTGCGTGTGTGTATGTGTGTGAATATGTGCATATGTATGTGTATTTGTGTGTATATGTGTGTGTGATATGTATATGTGGTTAGATATGTATGTGTGTATATGTGTGTGTGATGTATATGTGGTTAGAGATGTATGTGTGTATATGTGTGTGCATGTGTATATATGTGTATATGTGTGTTTATATGTGTGTATGTGCATGTGTGTTTATGTGTTTATGTGTGTATATATGTGGATATGTGTGTATGCATGTGTATATGTGTATGTAGGTGTATGTGTGTGTGTGTGTGCCTATGTGTGCATGTGTGCCCCTGTGTTGTGCATGTGCATGGGTGTGCACTTGTGTGTATATGTGTATGTGCGTATACACGAGAGAGAGTATGTGTCTGTGTGTGTACCCTGACTCTGATCTGATTATGCTGTGCATTTCCAGGCACAGCGTGCCTCTGTTCTGACTTGGCCTGTACTTCTTTTTGAGAGAGACATGGTGACTTGCTTTTAAAAAAATATTTTTATAGGGTTGTGTGTTTCCTGAGGTTTTCTGATTTCAGTGAAAAGCAACAATGACTCTGTTGCTTCATTTTAGGTTAGCCCAGTCCTGGAAAATGACGCCGGTTGGAGTAGTGCTCTCTGATGGCAGGATGTTTATGAAATGACAGAGTCTTCTTCCCCTTTGGGGTTAAGCAAAGTACAAATCTGACCATTTGGTGAGCTCTACTTTTCATATCCCTCCCTTGCCCGTATGATTTCTTTGTCTTCGCTCACTCTGTGACCTCTTCAAGTCCATTTTATCCTCTGCCCACACATATTTTTCTTTTTTCTACACTCTTTGCTTTTACCTACAGCTGGGATTGCCTTCTCCCATAACGAAGTCCCACATAGCCAAGGTGAGTGAGCAATTCAACACAACCTAAATAAAAAAGACATTTGCCATTTCTGCGTCTGATTTAAGGAATAATATGTGTTGTCTTTGGAATGCCCATTGTGGGTTTGGTGTTGCTGCATCTCAATTCCCCATCTAACCATGCCCACAGAAATATGGGAAATATTCTGCTGGCTCTAGAACAGCCTCAAATAAACCTTCAAATTTTTTTTCCTCAACTCTCTCAAGATGACAGAAGGAAGCCACTGAGCAAAGCTTTCTGAAGCAGACCATGTGTTGCAGGTATGGGTTGTGGTAGTCTTCAAACCAACTTCCAGAAGTATGAACACACACACTGGCAAGGACATAAAGCAGCAGGACTAATCGATTCTGAAAGCTTAGACCGTGGTGGACCACGAAGAGCACAGAGCTGGGTCTGGTTTCATGCCACTGTTCATTCACTGGGCGACCTCATCGAGCCACCCACATCTCAACTGTCGAGCTTCTCACCTGTGTCCTGGGATGGCTTTGTTCTTCTCACCTGTGTCCTGGATGGCCAGGTGGATCCTAGCTCATGCATGAAGGGCCACATCAATGGCAGAGCCCTGGGTGCATGGGAGGTGAGAGATGGCTTTTGCATGGCAGTGATGAGAGGGCTGGCTCGAAGACAAAAGAGCTGGGTCACCCTCACTACTTTCCCCTGGACCTCACACTCATCACCAAGAAAATGGGGACATGAGAGGCAACCTCCCAGCTGCCCTTCCGTGCTTGGACCATCCAGAGGACATTCAGACAGCCACTCTGCCAGCATCCTCTACATGCTGTTTTTCCTTGTTCCCCTTCAAGGGTAGGCGGCCCATCCTCTCTAGGGACTGTGCTCTATGGGGTGGGATCCTGGGAACACAGCTCTGGGAGGCTTGGATCCTGGCTTTGGAGACCAGAGAGTCTCCTCAGGCCTCAGCCCCCCGCCCTCCCTTGGAGTCCTCCTCCTCCTGAAGCAGATGCTGAGGGGCCTTGTGCTGGGCATGGGCAGCAGGTGTCTCGAGCCTCCCAGTCTTCACCCTGCATCCTGTCAGTGTGACCAGGACTCAGCAGCCACCACAAGGTGGAGTCCACAACTCAGTCTCCCTCGGGGGAACAGGATCACCTCCCAGCTCTGCTCCAGAGCAGAGTCTGGTCTCTCTGTTGAGTGTGGTTACTGCCCTCAGCCCGCTCCAGGTAACAGGGTGGCAGAGAACCCCCCACTGCCTGGACCAGAGATGCAATGTCATCTTATCCTATATTATCTGTAACACTATCTTAATCCAGCAAGCCTGCCTCTGTGCACACATCCAAAGGAAATGAAAGCAGTGTCTCATAGAGACACCTGCGCCCTCCTGACCTTGCTGCAATTTTCAGCTATTACTCACAATAATCAAGACATAGAATCAACCCAAAGCATCCATCAACAGATGAATATATGAAGAAAACGCGATGTGTGCGCACACACACACACACACACACACTGGAATACCATTCAGCCTTTAAGAAGGAGATCCTGCCATTTGTGACAACATGGATGGGCCTGGAGTACATTACACCCAGTGAAATAAGCCACATACAGAAAGAAAAATAATGCATGATCTCACCTACATGTAGAATCTAAAAAAGTTAATCTCACAGGAGTAGAGAGTGGAATGGTTGTTACCAGGGGCTGAGGGAGGGCATTTGGAGACAGTGTGGTCTCAGAGTACAAAATTTCAGTCAAGCAACATGAATACGTTCTAGAGATCTCATTACAGCATGGCGACTATATATTGTATACTTAAAACTTGCTAAGAGTAGATTTTGTGTTATCACTGAAAAAAGGTAAGGTGTAAGAAAAAGTGTAAGGTGATGGATATGTTAATTAACTTGATTTTAGTAACGACGTCATAATGTATATGCGTCTCATCATGTTGTACACTTTAAATATATACAACTTTTATTTGTCATTTCTACCTTAATAAAGCTGTAAAAAATGAAAATATGAAGTAAGGGACAGTCTCGCCAGCTCATAATGGGTAGAATGTACACCTTGTATTTATTTTTATGCTAGGTGTTTATTCAGTTATTCACTCATGCCTTTACTGAAAACTGCCCTCTTCCAGGCTAGTGCTGGGGGCTGAACACAAACGGATAAATAAGTCACAGCCCCTGTCCTTAGAGAGCTCATGGTCTAGCAAGAGGTGAACAAAAAGAAGGCAATATGGGCATTCCGTAAATTCCTGACTGGTATGCAAATGTGAGACCAGTGCCCCCACTTGGACACCCCTCCCTAGTAATGTAGAATAGTCACCTTTCACCACACTGTGGCTAAAGCTTCTAGGAACACACACACACACACACACACACACACACACACACATTTAGAGGTGCAGACTGTGACTGTGGAATAATCCAGTGTAACAGCCCACATGAGGAACTGATGTTTGACCTTGATCCCTTGAGGCCAGGTCTCTGATAATCTATGAAACAGGTCTCCAAAGTATTAAAATGTGTAAGTAGGAAGGGCTGAACGCTAGTTGTGACTGAAAAACACACTCTGAGTTCTCTGTTTTCATTGGGAAACACTTTACTCCTGCTTAATAATAAAAGCCAGTGATGGCTCAGATTGCCATGTGCCTGTATAGCTTTAAGGAGAACTTATGTTCCTAAATTCTTAGCGATAAATCCATCACCAGACCACTTGACTCCATCTTCAAGTGCTCAGGGCTTGCTTGTCCACACAGAGAGGATAAAGTCTCCTGTTAGGAGTTGATATCTCAGGCTTCCTCCTGGCACTGCCTGCTTTGAGCCAGGTCAAAAACCACCTCTTCCAACAAGACTTCCTGATGAATCCTACATTATACAACTCATTTCAGGCCCTCTTGGCACCCATGCGGTGACCAAGGCCAACCAACCATGAAAATAATCACTGTCTTCCCTAAACCCTTAAACCAATGGTTTATCTAACTAATATGTGCTCTCTTTTGGATCATCCACAGTTGTGTTCGTTTGTTTTTTAGCCTGGTAGAAGTTACCTATATATGCTCTGTAGGCTGGTAAAATAATTTGAATGAAACTATTTCTAATTAAGCTCACCACCCAAAACTGTATTTGTAGAAGACTTTTTGTTTACAAAAATCGTATACCTACATTTTCTCAATAAGTATCACACTAATGCTGTGATCTGTAGATTGAGCAACTTCCATCTTACAGATGAGGAGAAAGATAACAGAGATCCCAACCCTGATGTTCTGGTGTACTCCCTTTTTCTAACTCCTTCATAACTTTCTCATATGATATACACAAGGGTCACTGTATTTGTAATAATGTAGATGCTCCCTTTAAACGATTCTACGTGTTCTATTAATATGCCTACCTAGCGCTTAGCACTTACAGGTGAGACTAGCAGAGACTCTGTAAGTGAACATGGAAGCCTGTCCCCATATCCTCACCCATACATAGCCTACGGAACTCTGTGATGTCTGAGACCAGGTCTTCTCCATCCTTTGTAACTCTCAGAATCTTGGGCATATGACAAGTTCACTCTGTATTTGTTGGAGAAGTTAATGAATGGTTTTTGTAAAGATGGAGATTCAGTCCCCCGTCTCCTATATAAATGATCCTCAGGTATCTGGGGGACTTAGCTGCAGCAGAGCCTGAGGGAATCAAGCTGCAATTTTTATCCCAGGATGTTACTCTTACAGGCTTTCAAGCCACAACAGAAGCAAAGATGGGGTGAGTAGGGACACAGTTATTTCCGACTGATTGCAGATGGGAAGAAAGGTCTGTGACATCTGTTGCTGATCTCTGGGCTCACATCAGACACATTGCAAGGCTGCTCCCTCCAGGGGATTTGGGTAACAGCTCCGCCTTTCAGAGCACATAATATTATACACTTGCAGAGCTCTTTATAGCACATAATATTATACACTTTATAGCACATAATATTATACACTTGCAGAGCTCTTTATAGCCGTGTTGGTGGCTTTAGGGACACAAGTTTCCAGCCGGGTCTATTCCTGTGAAGTTCCCTGAGTTACACCCCCGAGTCCCTGCCCCCAGCCAAACGTGACTCTAGAGCAGAAAATTTCCATGTATAGGCTTCATCTGTTTGTGTTGGCCTGTTACAGACACTTGCTGAGATTTGACCAATGCAACATGTGGCCCCATGCTAGCGTGCTGTGTGCTGAGAAAATAGCTTAGAGCAACAGCTGGGGAACTTTCCTTTCTGCCTCTGCTCTGAAATAAAACATATTTATTTAAGACAAAGGAGACTATGCTGAAATCACTTTGGGGAAAATTACAGGTCACAAAATGTAATGTGACCATGACATATTGGAATGTTGATGACTGCTTGCCATAATGGGATCACTAATGTTTCTTTCTCCCCCAACATTTAACATTACAACAGCTACATGTCACATTCTCTACTTCATTCCCTGAAAATTAAAGAATTAGGTTTAGTACGACAAATTTCTACTCAACTCTACATATTTAATAGCAAAAATATATCATATAAAAAGGATATTATATTTTGGAAGTTTGGGTTGAGTGGTCTCCCCTGCTCCATCATTGTATAAGACTTCCTCGTATTATTAAATGGAATCCTGATTCAAGATAACATTCATTGTGATCTATTCATGAAAGAAAAAGCCATACAAAATCAACTGGACACTATTAAGGAAATGTGACAAAATAATGTGTGGGTCTTAATAGTTTTGCTATCAACCAGCAAAGATGAATATAAATAATTAAAAACACAAGTAACTTAAGAAAATCTTATTTTAAAATGCACAGTATACACACACATAAACACAAGATATGTATTTACTGAATTGAATAAATTGAAATATTAAAACAATTTAAATTGAAATAAAGTCAAAATATTTCTGCATAGGAAAATTAGGAAGATTAAAGTACTATAAAAATAGCAATACTCTTCTAAATAATTGAGGTCTACTATTTAATCCCAAAGTAAATGTTTACTTTTTTTTGAAGTTGAAAAATTAACATAAAGTTTATGTGGAAAATGAAATAGGAATAGTTCATGAATAGGAAAAGGGTTAATTTTTTCTACAGAGGATTTTTCCTATCAGATTTGAAAAGATATTTTAAAGTTTAAATAACTTCAATTAGCATTATAGGGATATAAGATGAGCCAGAAAGATAAACAGAACAGAGCTGAGAACCCATAAACAAATCCTGCTATACACCAAAAGGACATATGTTATAAAAGTGGAATCACAAATCAATGGGGATTTTTCTTTTTAAGTAATGGTCTGAGAGAATTGTCTTTTATTTTGGAAAAAATATTTTTTTTTATCTCGTGCCTATAATAAATTCCATATGAATTAAACAATGAAACATAGAAAATAATTCCATACAAATAATGGTTTTGAAAACTTTTCCTCATCTCAGTAAGGAGGATGCCGAAGTATAAAAGCAATGGAAGAAATAAAACAAAAATATCTATTTAAATATTGAGCATCTTTGTAGGTCAAAACTTCTTAAAATCAAAAAGCTAAAAATAACCTAGGAAAAACATTACTGGCACAGATTTTCAGCTTTCTAAAAGTGCCAGCTTTGTCTTGTTCTCCATTCTGCAAAGAACAGGCTGTTTCTGTTTTGACGCAGGCTTTCCTGCTTCCCTTCCTCTTTCATGACCTCTTGTCCCCATGGATTAGTGACATAGGAGGAGACCGAGTATGGAAATTCTACCATTTACTTAGAGCACTGATAAATATCTATTTAAAAAGTCTAGATATTTCTATACCTAAAGACCTCATCCTGCTAAGTATTTTGTTTTAGAAGTTGTATTACTTTAGGCTTAGATTTTTAACACTGGAAAAGAAATGTGATATAGTCCCTGAAGGAAAAGTCAGTTTGTATAATTCTGAGGAAAGGAAAAGCTGGAATTTTAAGGAGTAAGCTTAACTAAATTCCAAGTGGAACTTTGATAGGAGCAAAGAAGAATCCCACTGAAAAGGAGATACTACTCTCTTGATAAGAAAAGAGATCTGTGAATGCACATTTGTGATAAGTAGATAAACAAGGGTAGGAATTCTCTAACGTCTTCAGTACCCAGCAGGTATGATTTACCTAGAAAACAAAACTCATGAATTAGTCATCTGTTTAGTTCCAGTACAAAAACAAGAATCCATTTTCCTTACAGAAAATGTCCATTGTACATATGCAATGTATGTGCTGTGGAATGTTTATCAGTATCACTGGCCTCTACCCTCTAAATGACAGGAGTAACCTTCCTCAGTTATGACAACAACAAAAACTAAAGGTGTCTAGACATTGCCAAATGTCCCCTGAGGGACAAAATCACACCCAGTTGGGAACTAATGATTTATATGAAGGAATGAAAAACACCAGAAATGGTATGATATTGGCAAATATGTAAATTTTTTACTTACTTTTAAAGGCAAAAATAATTTCTTTTTTAACAACAAATTCTTTCATTTTTAAAACATTTTTTAAAAAGTAAGACATTATGGATTTTATAGGTTTCTGGGGTTTAAGAAAAATGTGTTTTATCATAGCATAAAACCTGGGAGAAGAAAAATACAGAGTTCCACTATTATACATACTTGTACTACATGAAAGTCATATATCATTTGAAGCATGTAACTATAAGCCCTAAAGAAGCCACTAAAGTAGCAAAAGGTTTTAGTTAAAAGTCAATAAAGGAGATTAAATCAAGTATTAAAAAACAATTAATTCAAAAGAAGAAAGAACATAAGGAAAATGGAACAAAAAACTAGACAAAACAATTAGAAAACAAATATCAAAATGGTAGACTTAAATCTAAGTATATAAATAATTATATTAAATATAAATGATCTAAAGCTTTTAGTAAAGAGCCAAAGATTGTCAGAGTGTATAAATAAAGCAAAACTCATTTAAACATCACTTATAAGAAATATACTTTAAATATAAAGAACCAAGCAGGTTAAAATGAAAAGGATGGAAAAAGATACAACATGCTAACATCAGTCAAAAGAAATTTGAAGTGGATATTAATATTAAACAAAGACAAATATAAAGCAAATAATATTACAGATAATAAAAAAGTTACTTCACTAAGGTAAGGGTTAAGTCATCAAGAGATACAACAATCATTAAAGTTTATGTACCTAACAAGAGAACTTCAGAAACCATGAGGCAAAAACTGATATATGCAAAAGGAGAAATAAAGAAATCTACAATTATAATCAGAGATTTAAATGCCACTGTCTCAATAATTGATAGAACAAGTAGACAGAAACTAAAGGACACAGAAGACATGAACAGCAATATCAACCAAATGACCTAATTGTGAATTTATTGAATGCTCCATCCAACAACAGAAGAATACACATTCCTTTGAAATGTATACATCATATTTACCAAGATAGTCATATTCTGGGCCACAAAATAATTCTCAACAAATTTAAAATGCTTTGATTTATACAAAGCATGTTTTCTGATCATTAAATTACAAATCAATAACAGAAAAATCTCCAAATAGCTGAAAAGTAAAGAACACAATTCTAAATAACTCATAAATCAATGAATAAAGCAAAGAGAAATCAGAAAATATTTGGAATTGCATAAAAATTAAAACGTTATACCCCCACTTCTATGGATTAACACTAAACCTGTTCCTAGAGGGAAACTGAGACCACCAAATGGCTGTAGTTGAAAGTATAAAGGATCTCAACTCAATAATCTCAGATATCACCTTTAAAACTGGAAAAAGAGAAAGCTAAATTCAAAGTAAGCAGAAAAAAGAAAAAAGGAAAAATCAGAGGACAACTCAATGAAATAGAAAACGTAAAAAACAATCAATAAAACAAAACGCTGTCTCTTAAAGAAGATCAATAGAATTAATAAACCTGTAGCCAGAATGATCAGGGGAAAAAAATGAGAAGGCACAAATTACCAATATCAGCAATGAGAGAGGTGATATCACAAAAGTCTACAGATTTAAAAAAAAAAAAAAAGATAATAAGAAGATATGAACAACTTCCTGCCTATAAATTCAACAACTTAGATGAAATGGATAAATTTTTTAAAAGACACATACAACCAAAACTCATGTAAGAAGAAACTGATAACCTGAATAACCTTGTATCTATTTAATTGAATTTGTAGCTAAAACCTCTTCAGTAGGAAAATCCCAGGTTTTCATGTCTTCATTGATGAATTCTACCGATTATTTTAAAAAGAATAATTTCAATTCTGCATAAATCTTTCCAGGAACTTGAAGAGAAAGGAGTACTTCCCAAACTATTCTGAGACTAACATAGCCTTAACACAAAAATCATGTCATGATATTACAAGAAAACTATAGATCAATGTTCCTTTTGAACAGATGCAAAAATTCTAAATAAAATATTAATAACTAAATAAAAAATCTTTTAAACAGAAAATGCATCACAACCAAGTGGGACTTCTTCAAGGAGTGCATGGTTGATTTAATATTTAAAAATTAATTAATGAAATTTAGCATATTAACAAACTAAAATTGAAAAACCATATAATAATCTCGATAGGTGCAGAATAATTCAACTAAATCCAACATCTACTTATGATTTTTAAAAAAGCTCTCAGCCAACTAAGATTATAAGAGAACTTCCTCAATCTGATAGTAAAGATCTGTGAATAACCTACAGTTATCATTGTAATTAATGGTGAAAACCTAATTGCTTTCCCTTAAGATTGGTAATAGAGCAAGACGTTCACTCTCTCCACTTCTATTTAAAATTCTACTGGAGATTTTATACAGTTCACTCAGGCAAGAAAAAGAAAAAATATCTAGACTGGAAAGGGAAAAGTAACTTTTCTTTATTTGAAGACAACGTGACTTAATTATCTACTTAAAATTATCTAATGGCATCTGACATCAACAGCAACAAAAACTACTAAAATTAATAGTTTATTGTGGTTGTAAGATACAGGATAAATATGCAAAAATTGTTTGTTTATATACTGGCCACAAGCAATAATTAAAATTAAATAGCACCAACATAATAAATTCTTAGGGGAAAATATGACAAATATCCAAGGTCTCTACATTGAACACCTACAGAAGCTGAATAAGAGAAATTGAGAAGACCTAATAAACAGAAAGATATATCATACAGAAGACTCAATGAGTTAAAATTTAACTCACTGAATTGTTGTATAGATACTATACAATTTATGTCAAAATCCCAGAAGGCTTTTTTGTAGAATTTAATTCTACAAGCCAATTCTAAAATTCTTATAGAAATGCAAAAGATCTAAAATAGACAAAATAACTTTGTTGGAGCACCATCACATCTTGGTTTCAGGAATTGTTATAAAGCCACGTAATCAAATCAGGATGGTATTAGTACAAAGATGGCCAATAGATCAACACAAGAAAATAGAGTCCCAAAATAGATCCATGTATATGGACAACTAATTTGGACAAAAGTGTAAAGGTGACACTCTTAGAAGAATGAGAAGATAAACCACAGATTGGAAGAAAATACTGAAAATTATGTAGTTGATAAAGGACTTGCATCCAGAATATACATAGAAATTTTCAAAACTCAACAATAAAAAAAGAACAATAAAAGATGGATGAAAGATTTGAACACACACTTTATGAAAGAAGATATATGGATGGCAACTAAACAAATAAAATGTATGAGATTAAATTGTATATTGCAATTATGTGCAATTTAATACATGTCAATTATACCTTTAAAAGTTGTTAATCATTAGAGAAATGCAAATAAAAAGCACAATGATAGACTGCTACATAGCCACTTGAATGGCTAAAATTAAAGAGACCGACCATACCAAGCGTTGGCAAAGATGTGGAGGAATGGAAACTCTCATTCACTATTGGCAGGAGTGCAAAATCACACGGCCACTTTTAAAAACAGTTTGGCAGTTTCCTAAAAAGCAAAACAATGTACCCATCATATGACTCAACCATTTTCACTCCCAAGTATTTACACAAGGAAATAAAAGCAAATGCCCATGCAAAGACTTGTAGGCTAATGTTTATAGAAGCTTGATTAGTAATAGTTCCAAACTGGAACTAAGCCAAATGCCCATCAACAGATGAGTGGATAAGTGTGTAATACTACTGAGCAGTAAAAAGGAATGGATTCTGATCCACACAATGACATCGATGATTCTCAAAATAACCATGCAGAGCAAATGAAGCTAGGGGGAAAAGTACATAATACATGATTTCATCTACTTAAAACTCTAGAAAATGCAGGCTAATCTGTAGTGACAGTGAACAGATCAATAATTGTGTAGAAAAGGTTAAGGGGCAAGAGGGAGAAATTACAAAGAGCATGAGGAAATTGGAGGAGATAATGGGCATAGTCATTATATTTCATGTGGTAATGATGCATACACATCAATGTTTATCAAACTTTACACTTAAGCGGTATGCAGTTTACTGTACACCAGTTATACCTCAAAAATTATTGTTGCTGTTTTTTAAAAGTCCTATGATACTAAGTTTAATAGCCTACCTCAATGGTTGCAGGGCTTTTGAAGAGTGGGGAAGTGACTCCTCTGAGGATTGAGTTGTCTTTAGAAGGCAATCATTTCAAAGTGAGCCAGTGTTGACACCACAATACAGAATGTGGTTACTGCCGTGGAGAAGACGCCTTCATGAAGTCACTTAACTTTTCCCGAGTGCCTACTGAGTGCTAGACACTCCTCTGGACAATGAGGTCACAGCCATGAACAAAAGACACCCAAATCTCTATCCTCAGGAACCTATGCTCTTAATGGGGGAGATTGAAAATAAACAGAATAACTGCCTAAGATATGCTTAAGAGTGAAACGTTAGCAAGGATCACTAAAGCCAGGAGTGTGTGTCTGTACTATGTGCTGGGGCAAGAGGACATGTTGGAACGTCACATAAAATGTTTAGGAAGGCCAGAATATGGAGGAAGTGAGGGATTGGGTTGTAAAGATTCTGGGAACAGAGTGTTCTGGCAAAGGGAACTGCAGGTGCCCACCGAGGAGGAGCAGGGTGCGCTGGACGACAGGAAAGGGGCAGGGGAGGGGTGAGGAAGAGAGGAGGCAGCGAGGGTAGGATGCATGTGCAGGGAGAGGCCAGGAAGGGCTCGAGATCACGCAGGGCTTATTCCTGAGTGAGGAGGAGAACACGGAGGAGGAATGGGTTTCTTTGGTTGCTGGGTGGGAAATAGATTCAAAAGCTCAAGGGTGATACAAGGAGATCAGAGAAGCGTCTCTTGCGTTCACCTGGCTGAGAGGCCATGGTCGCTGGAACCAGGGGGTTGGCAGGGGAGGTAGGAACGGCATCCAGCCCTCCATATTTGGTGGAGGTGGAGCTGATGGACTGCACATGTGTATGAGAGAAATACAGGTCAAGACTGATATGGAAGTTTTTGGCCCAAGCAGCTGGAAGAATGGAACTGCTCTTAACTGAGAGTTCAGGTGTAACCACTTGCAAACTTGCTTCAAAACTCCTTTCAAAAGGGAGTGTCAGAGGCACGAATGAAGTCCAGAGTTTTCGACTTTCTGTCAAATGCCCTTTCTTCCCCACCACACTCCACACCACTGTATGAGAAAGGACGGGAGGCAGGGCTTGCCTTCACTGGGCAACAGCTTTACTGGGCATACCAGCTTATCACAAACACCATCCTGGGAGCAGTGCAGAAGATGTAGTCACTCAGACGAAAGATCAGACCTCTGAGGCCTCCAGGCATCTTGACCAGGCAATATTTCTTTAATTCAACAGCTTGATTTTGTTGCCATCCCAGCCCTCAGTTGGACAGTAGGTATTTCTTGGTTTCCCACAAAAATCTGGACTAAATTTTAAAGAAAAGAAAAAGGCTGTTGACAGAGAAGTTCATTTGTTACCTAATTAGCCATCTGCTTGAAAACCGGTAGCAGCCAAAAAGTTTAAGAAGAAAATTTTTGACAGAAAAGAAAATGTAAAATTGAGCTCTTTCCTTGTAATTCACAGAAAGGAAGGTAAGAGTGTGGTTTTCGTGAAGTTAAAATGGACCCAGTTTGTGGAAAAAAAAAAACAAACGTATTTTGAGGAGTGTATTTTGAGACGTTCTGTCTTAGGTAATTTAATATTCACTTGCACTGGCTTCTGCCACCCCTGTAAATGTGGTAAGCAGAGCTGCGGAGGAAAATAGCCATCTGTGGGTCCTGACTTCAGCCACAGAAAAAGGGAGCTGTGGAGATGCCAGCAGCTGCCTGTGTGGAGGAAGATGCGAGAACATTGCTTCCGAGACTGGAAGCCAGACAGGGCCAGGAAGCTGTGGATTATCAGTTAGGCAAAGAGCTGAAAGATGCTGTTGCTGCGGTCAGGGGGAGAAGAGCAGGAGGGCTGGATCCTTGATGGTCGTGGAGTAAGGAGGAGAACGCGGTTTGCACCGACAGGCCCCTCCCTCAACATGCAAAGATTTCAACCTGGGGCATCGAGACTGCAGGTGAGGCCAAGAAAAGACTTATACTCACAAAGTTAAGGTGAGCTGGGTGCGTGCTTGCGTGCGTGCGTGTAAGGGGTGGGTGAGTGATGCATGGGCAGAGGCAGGTGTGTCTACACCCCAAGGAACAGGCAGGACGTCTTACTTTAGGAACGTGTCTACAGCTGGCGGAGCCCAGGCGAGGGGCTTTTCTAACTGTGTTGTCCAATGCATTAGTCGCTAACCACATGTGGCTGCCTAAACTTTAAACTGGTTAGAATGACACAAAATTGCAAATGCAGTTTCCCACTTGCACTAGCCCTGTTTTAAATCTCCACAGCCACCTGTGGCCACTTGCCACTGCTCCAGGTGTGCAGATACTGGACATTTCAGCCACTGCAGAAATGTCTCCTGGCAGTGTCTCCAGGTGCCTGCTGCAGCTCTGCTGGGCAAGGGAGAGTGGCCACTCAGCTGCCTGTGGTTGTAGATGACCCTGCCGACATCTGATCAGTTGCTCTCAGCACCTGAGCTGCATCATTAGGGTGGATCTGGGGCATGCAGGGAGAATCCCAGACTGTCAGAGAGATGGCCTGGCCTGGAGTGACTGGTTGGGCCTCTCATCCTCACGGTCACATTTTCAGAATTGGGGGCAGGAATCCTGCTGGTGAGTCTCCTGAAGACACTTCATTTTACCCAAGAGTTTGTATTTTCTAAATCCTGGTTCGCAGTGAGCATTTTATAACAAAGTATCTTTCAGGTTTCTACACTACTGCCTTAATTATGATTTTTTGGTTTTTGCCTTAATATAAAAGACATGTAAAAATGGGAAGGCTCAGGGGTGAGGAAATCTGTGGTGTGACTCTGAATGGGTTGCTCAGGCTGTCTGGGATTCAGTTCCTTCAACCACAAGATAAAACAGTAGGAAGACAGTTGGGAGAAGCTACGACAGAGTCTGAGCTAACCATAGTTCTGGAAGCTAGTGAGTGACTTGAAGTTTTAGCCAGATTCTGAGGAGAAAGTGCAGGGATAAGCTTGGACACACAAATCAAAGAAGCTGTGGGTGATCTCACAGCCCTACAGAGTCGGAGAGAAACAAGACCTCCCAACACTGAGCCACTGACCCCAACTCCTAAAAGTGTCAGAGCCACAAATGAAATCCAGAGTTTTCAACTTGCTGTCGAATGCCCTTTTCTTCCTCACCACGCTGCATACCACCGCATAAGAAATGACAGGAGCCAGGGCTTGCCTTCACTGGGCGACAGCTTTACTGGGCATACCAGCTTATCACAAACACCATCCTGGGAGCAGTGCAGAAGATGTGGTCACTCAGAAGAAAGATCAGAACTCTGAGGCCTCCAGGCATCCTGACCAGGCAGTTTCTTTAATTCATCAGCTTTATCTAGTTGCCACCCCAGCCCTCAGTTGGACGCTGGGTGTTTCTCAGTTTCGCACAAAGCCAACAGCGAATTCATCATCTGGCTGCAATGAGGAGACTCACAACATGGAAACACAGCCCTTCTTTCCGACTGGCAGGCAGCTGCAGGGTTTGTTTTTGCTGGTCGTAGCGTAAGCGGGTGAGGGTGTTGAGCCTCCTGATGGCGTCAGCAGCGTTCCTGAGTTATCCCTGGGAGCTGTAGATCATTGCAACACAGGGCTAGAAGAAGCACCTGCTGTGGCCGTTTGGAGGATTTGTCCTGTCAGACACTCGGCAGCCCTGAGGGAGAATCGAGTTGTGAATTTCGTCACCGGCATACTGACATAAATTGAGCTGAGCTAGAATGTCACTGGCCACTCACTGGCTCCAGTGGTCTTTCCCAACCAGAAGCCACTGGACTCGGTGACAACAGCTCTGTAAAGTGTCAGAATCCAGCACAGGCCTGCCAAATGACCCTGGGCAACCTGAAGGTGAAGGAGCCCCTCACCAACCAGAGAGGGCTGCACTCGCAGTGGCACACTCCCCGAGGAGGAACATTCTGGAGCCTGGTCTCATTCACCCTCTGTTCTCCTTTACACTTGTTTATCAACATGATGAATGGGAGGCAAATGGCAGGACCACACTGTTTCAAACATGTGAATTGATTTCTTTCCCTGGGCCTCTGGGTTCACTGACCAGAAGAAAAGACCTCAAATAAAACCGGATGTTTTCATGAAGCGAACTTTAACTTTGCATATATTACACCCAATTCTCAAATAAACAAAAGCTATGTACGGATTAATTTACTGTTTGGCAAGCATGTAGTCACTCAACCATTAGTACCATGGAAAATGATCAAGTATAAAATAATCCTTTGGGACTGGCTCAAAGGATTTGTTTTTTTCACAAGCAGACGGAAAGAGAAACAGCCACTTGTTCAAAAAGAAAGTGTGAGTTTGGAAGGAACATTTTGGTCACTCAGAATCAACTCAATGACTGTCATTGAAATTTCACAAAAATCTTGGTTCTTAAGTGAATTGGAGACAACTCAAACAGGACTGGCTTGCCAAATTTGAGTTTTTCAATAGAAGCTACATTATTCTGCGAGTCTGAGCCCAGAGCACTGATGCAAATGGGATTGAGAGGCTAACCAATATTACCCAGCAGGTTTTGTTGCAGTTCATTTTTGTGAAAAGAGCCCTATAAAGTCAGCAACCCAGAGGTGCTGGCCCAAAGTCTGATTCTCACTGGCTGTGTCTAAGCCATCTCACCCTCCCTTTCTGAACGTTTTCTTCTTGCTTCTGTGATAAGGAATCTGGACCAGTAGTTCTCATGTAGGGATATGTGGCATGTCATGACTATGGGCATCTAGTCAATAGAGACCAGAGATGCTGTTCAACATCCTACAATGCACAGAAAGGTGCCTCAACAACAAAGAATTATCTGGCCCAAAATTTCTATTGTATTCAGGTCAAGAAACCCTGGTTTAACCTAGATTTACTTCATTTTCAACAAGATAACATCCAGCTTCAATATTTTATAGTCCTACAGGTAGTTCAGTATATTTCTTCCATTCTAGATCCTTTATCCTCAACATAAAAAAATAATTTTTATTTTATTTTGCTATTTTATTTTTTGAGAAAGGGTCTTATTCTGTCACCCAGGCTGGAGTGCAGCGGTGCAGTCAACAATTCACTGCAGCCTCGGCCTCCTGGGCTCAAGCAATCTTCACACCTCAGCCTCCCAAATAGTTGATACTGTAGACGTGAGCCACCATGCCCAGATAATGTTTCTTTTTTATTTTTTGTAGAGACAGGGTCTCATCATGCTGCCCAGGCATGAGCTACCATGCCCACCCTAATTTTCATACCTTACCAAAAATATATGGATGGCAGGCACTATGTTAATATATAAAGGAAAACAAAAACAACAGAATAAAGCTTCCTAAGACATTGGTAATACACTTCTAATAAATACCTACAATGGCAGTTTGCAATGATTCAAAGTCTTCCAGGGTATAACCTGTATCCCAGCAGTAAAATTAATCTTTTGGGAAATGACCTTAAAAATTGTTTGCATGATGTTTGCTGAATAAATGATTCATCAGATAATATCTTTGGCGCCAAAAAAAAAAAAAAACAAAAAAACTAAAAACCACATAGGTCACAAAAGCCCCATACTATGAGAAATAGGGAAGCATAGATGTCTTTGTACAATTGTGAGTTTGGGGCCTACACACAGACTTTACAAAGAAAATAAAGCCAAAATATTTTCCCCACAAAAAAAGCCCTTTCTCATTCATTTTTTTTTCCAATAAGAGCTTTGTTTAGAAGAACATGCATTTTCTTTGCTGACTTCCCTCCCTTCCCCTTAAGCCCGAGTCGGATGCCCCTCCTTGGGAATTCCATAAAACCTGCACTACTCGTACCATTGCACTGCTTGTATATTATTGTAAATGTTGGTTCATTTGTCCATCTGGTCCTTTGGACTTTAAGTTTCTTGAGGAAAAAGCCCATGCCTTGTTTATTTCTGTATCGTCAGTGCCTAGCCCCAGTGGGCATACAGTAGGTGCATCACAAATATTCATTGACACCGTTAACATCCGAGACTTAGCAGACCTGGCTGCTACTCCCACAGAGAAATGCTGAATAGAACCATTGTTGGAAAGAGAGCTCAAAAGTAAGAAAGGTGCTAGAGTCACAGAGTCATAGAAGGAAACTGGAATCAGAGAGGTGGCTTTTGAGTTTCAAAATGATTTGAGCCCATAGGGTGCAGTGAATTCCTTGGCACTGGAGTTGAGTGCTCAAGGAGAATCAGAATTTGTGGCCTCAAGCCTGTATGTGATGAGAAGCTGAAACTGAGTTCCCCAAATAAAGCTAAGAGTTGGGGTAACTCACTCCCAGGAGCACAAAAATTAGGTAATCTGAAAAATATTTTAAATGGGTCTGTTTTAAAGATTTGCATATATAAAGGAAGTGCTTAATGTGTAATATAAGAATACAAAATTATGCTTAAAAAGAACAAGGAGAAGAAAATGAAGAGAAAAGAAAAAAAAAAAAAAAAAAGAACAAAGAGATTGACCAAACACCATAAATACAAATTCGGCCATGAAAATAAAGTGCCACAGACCAGTTAGACTGTAAACCAAACACAACAGAAGGGAAAACTGGAGGGCTGAAACTACATCTGAGAACGCAAAATACACTTTGACCCAGGGAACTAAAGAGATTAATATAGACAAAAAGTGAAAAGAAATGGATAAAAGAATGAAAGGCTCCCACTTATTTAAGGAAAGATTCCAGTTTAGAACATTGAGAGAATGGAAAAGAAACAATATTTGAAGGGGAAAAAGGTAAAGAATTTTCCATAAGAAGCCTTACCACACTTCTCCCTTACATGGATGGAGGAATTTTTCTCTAATTAACCAGGTAGGGTTCACTGCTGCCTGCATTACTGTGATCTCGGAGACTGAACATCTAGGAGAGTCTAGGAGAGAGCTGCCTCCATGTGTTTCTCTCTGCTCTGAGCTCTGTACTTTATATATATTATATACTTTAAGTTCTAGGGTACATGTGCAGAATGTGCAGGTTTGTTACATAGGTGTACGCATGCCATAGTGGTTTGCTGCACCCATCATCCCGTCATCTACATTAGGTATTTCTCCTAATGCTATCCCTCCCCTAGTCCCCCACCCCTAACAGGCTCCAGTGTGTGATGTTCCCTCCCTGTGTCCATGTGTTCTTATTGTTCAACTCCCACTTATGAGTGAGAACATGTGGTGTTTGGTTTTTTATTCTTGTGTTAGTTTGCTGAGAATGATGGTTTCCAGCTTCATCCATGTCCCTGCAAAGGACATGAACTCATCTTTTTTAATGGCTGCATAGTATCCTATGGTGTATATTGGCCATATTTTCTTTATCCAGTCTATCATTGATGGGCATTTAAGACCACACCCCCAAGCATGATATTACAGGCTATCATTCTTTGGGACTGCTTCCCCCATCACAGTGTTAGATCTCTAGGTAGAACTCTCCTCCCCATCCAATGCTGGTTTGGTTTCTTTGTATTAAGTAGTTAAATGTTATTGGTCACTTACCACATGACCAGCTTGGGAGAGACTGAATATACACATGAACAATGGCAAGACATATAAAGTCAGAACTCTGCAATCAGCCCCAGAAGCCAACCCACTACCTACAGCTAACATCTCAGGAAGCCAAACGACAACCCTTGTAGCAACCAACCCAAAATGCTAGAATTTGCTTAATAACTGACAGCTACCCCCATTTCTATCCCACTTGCAGCTTAGGACCAACTGGAGAGAGTGAACTATGTGCCCTAACCAACCACAGAGGATGGATGCATCACCTCTGGACAGCCCACTTCCCTCCAGCTTGCCCGGCCAGCAGCCTCTGGTCAGCACACACCTGATACCTTCCCTTTTCTGCTGTGAAGCTTCCCCACTCCTCTGCCTGCCTGTGAGTCTCTGCCAGAACACACGTGATGGTAGTAGACTCCCTTGCTATAGCTAGTTCTGAATAAACAGTTTTTGCTTGTTGTCATTTGAGTGGTTTTTGTTCATTTCCACACTTGCTTATTTTAGCTTTAGCACACGTTCTTTTAAAAAAGTAAATTACAGATCCTCCTCAACTTACAGTGGGGTTCTCTCCCAACAAACCCATCTTAAGTTGAAAATATTGTAAGTTGAAAATGCATGTACTACACCTAACTTACCGTCATAGCTTAGCCGTGTCTAATTTAACCATGCTCAGAACACTTACATTAGTCTATAGTTGGGCAGAATCATCTAACACAAAGTCTCATGAATACCACAGTGAAAGTGAAAAACATAATGGTTATATGGGTACTTGAAGTGTGATTCATACTGAATGTGCATAGCTTCCACACCACTGTGAAGTTGGAAATTGTAAGTTGAATCATCGTACATCTGGAACCATCTGTATTTTACTCTGTAAAATAAATATCAAGAAAATAAGTACAAATAATTTTTCAATTCTCAGTTATACAGTATTTTCTTCACATCGTGTTCCTTTTTTGCTTGGTCTGGGTAAATAAATATGGCTTGCTGGTCTCCTAATTTACATCCAATCCTGTGAAAATAATGCCTGTAGGCAACCTGTCTCTCTATTCCTGGATCAAATAAACCTAAACTCTGAGACTTGATGTTGAGGAAATCCCAAATGTCAACAGAACACTTTGATGACCTGCCCAGTGTCCCTCATTTCAACCACAAGTCTACAGGTCTTGACCTAGTCTTCTACTTGAATCTGTCTTTCTTAGGAAAATGAATTAATGGAGGAATTAATTATATCAAAGATACACTTGATCATTTTTTGGTCGTGGTTAATAAGGGTAGTAATCCAAGGAAATGGAGGGGATGTAGGTAACTGTGGATCCAGGAACCAATGAATCACACACACACCATCCTGGCTCCACATTAAGCAAGAGCCTTTTGAAAGAAGGAGGGAAATACTTATATATGCAATGATGAATAAATTATAACATCAGAAGCATTATTGAGCCCTTTATCTGTGCGTGACATAAAAGACCTGATTTACCACTAGCAAATCACTAAGTCCTTAAGTTGTGAAATTGAAGAGATCCCTAGCCATTAGTTCATTTCCTTTTGTTTATTAATAAAGACATTATAACCTGTTAACTGACGAGCTTAAGGTCACAGAACAAGTTAAAGCGCATCTGGGACAAAGTATTGATTCTTTTCCGGGTAAGGACTTGTTCCATTACAGAGCAAGATGCTTACTGAACCCCTTTCAGCCCCAAAGCTGCTTATGGATTTTCATGTCCCTAATTTGGGGATTACAGAATCATTTGCGTAACTTTAGAATCCAGTGTAATTTGGCTTTATTGCCCCAAATGTATAACGAGGTACTACTCCAATACCTCATTTGATTTTTCTGTCAAATAGCCTTCCATACTATGTAAATAAGTATGACAAGGTTCCCACTATGGATTCCAAATTATTTTAGAGTTTTCAAAAATGTCAGCAGATTTTATCTTTTTATTTTTCTTATTCTCAAGCTTTTTGTGATTCCATTCAACACATCCTACTAAGACATGCCACTACTCCTGAAAATTACTGTGGTTTTGTAACACAAAATCACTTCAAATGAGTATGGAGTATGTACACATATGGGAATGGCCCTCACTCCACACTGCATTAGAAAGTCTTTCTTTAAAACAAAATTCAAGGCCAGGTGCTGTGGCTCACGCCTATAATCCCAGCACTTTACGAGGCCAAGGCAGGCAAGTCACCTGATGTCGGGAGTTCAAGACCAGCCTGACCAACGTGGAGAAGCCTCATCTCTACTAAAAAGACAAAATTAGCCAGGCGTGGTGGCGCATGCCTGTAATCCCAGCTACTCGGGAGGCTGAGGCAGGAGAATCACTTGAACTGGGGACGCAGAGGTTGCGGTGAGCCAGGATCGCACCGTTGCACTCCAGCCTAGGCAACAAGAGTGAAACTCCGTCTCAAAAAAAAAAAAAAAGAAAGAAAGAAATTCAAATTTCTCATCAGGAAAGATTTAGGGACAAGGAAAGAAGGCAGATGGGAGTAAGGTGAACAATGATGGAAGAGAAAGGCTGAGGCGAGCGGGGCAGAGCGAGCCTGGGCACTGCTGGAAGAACAAAGTCAGAGCCAGGCCTGGGAAATCTCTGATGCATACAACATCCATGTCAGTCTGGGACCAATCAGTTACCCTGCTTGTTTATCCCTCATCTCTCCCTTCCCGTTCCTTAATGAGGGGAGAGGCGATGAAAGGAAGGAGCAGAGCAAGCCAAGGAGGGGAAGTTTGGTTGGGCTCTGTCTTAATCCACTGGAGCTGCTGAAACAAAATACCTTAAACTGGGAAATTCATAAACAACAGAAATGTATTGCTCACAGTTCTGGAGGCTGAAAAGTCCAAGTTCAAGGTGCCAGCAGATTAAGTGTCTTGCGAGGGTTTCATAGATAGTGTCCTGTTGCTGCCTCCTCATATGGCAGCAGGGGCAAGGAAGCTCACTCAAGTCTCTTTATAAGGGCACTAATCCCATTCACAAGGGTAGGGTCCTTGTGACTTAGTCACTTCCCAGAGACCCCATCTCTTAATACTATCACATTGGGCCTCAGCTTCCAACATATGAAATTTGGGGTGGGGGACACCAACATTCAGACAATAGCAGGCTTCGTCACTAAGAATACAGGAGTGAGATTATGAGGGCCCAGAGGTTTCAGCAAGAAGCCAATGAGCAAAGATGCTCCCCACCTTGCCATGAAGCATTTCACAGAATTACTACTAGATTCTGAAATCCCCCGCCATAGTTGTGTTGGCTTCTAGGGCTGCTGTGACAAAGGACCGCAAACTGGGTGGCTGAAGCCAATAGAAATTTATTCTCCCATGGTTCTAGAGGCCAGAAGCCTGACACCCAGGTGTCAGCAGGGCCACGCCGCCTCTGAAATCTGTTAGGGAGAACACCTCCTTGCCTCTCCCAGCTCCTGGGGTGGCCATGGATCCTTGGTGTTCGCTGGCTCACAGCTGCAGCACTTCAGCCTCTGCCTGCATCTCCATAGCCATGTGCATGTGTCTCCTCTCTTCTTATAAGGATGCCAGGCACTTCGGACCAGGGTGCCACCTACCCCAGCAGGACCTCAATTAATTACATCAGCAACAGCCCTGTCTCCAAACAAGGTCACATCTGAGGTGCTGGGGGTTAGGACTTCAACACATATTTTGGGGGAACACAACAGTAACTTGTTTTTTTCCAGGGTGATCGTGCTTACAAGCCTTCAAACAGAAAATCCTGTGTAAAAGGAAGGACCCAGGAGATGAAGTCTTTCTTGTCCATTAGGCTTGAAAGAAGAGAATTCCAGGTTCTCCAGGAGCAAACAGTAGAGGTTGTGTTATGTGGCAGGAAAACACAAGCAAACTGATTTCCCCTCCTATGCTCTCAGCACAGCACGGAACACTTCTGTGACCAGACATGCGGGTTTTTCCCGACACATCCATTCTGACACTCTCTACCGGGAGTTACCATCCACTGGTTAAGGGCCCAGTCCCACAAAGCTGTGCGCATGATGCCAATTGCAAGGCTGGGACTCCAGAACTTCCAACGGATCAGCTATAAATCAGGAGTTCCCACGACTCTCTCCTCGGGTTTGATTCATTTGCTAACCCTCTCATGGAACTCCGGGGAACACTTTACTTACATTTACCAGTTTACTATTAACATCAAGGATATTGTAAAGGACACAGATGAATGCCAGATGGAGAGATGTGCAGGGCAGGGCACGGGGAAGGGCCACAGAGCTTCCCTCCCTCCAGACACTCCCCCATGTCCACCAACCCAGAAGCTCTCCACATCCTGTAGTTCAGGAACTTTTATGGCAGCTTCATCACATACATGTCATCGATTATTGACTCCATTTCCAGCCCCTCTTCTCTTCCCAGAGGATGGGGTGGAGATGGAAGTTCCAAGCTTCTAATCCTCCTCCATGCGGGAGGCCACCAGGAGTGGCTCCATTAGAACAAAAGATGCTCCTGCCACCCAAGAAATTCCAGGGGTTAGGAGTTGTGTGTCAGGAACCCATATCAAAGACCAAATATCAGAACAAAAGATACACCTAGTACCCCCGTTGCTCAGGAAATTACAAGGGTTTTAGGAGGTCTGTGCCAGAAACTGGGGGCAGAGACCAATAGCTATTTCTTATTGTAGTACAATATCCCATCCACCCCCTGGTCGCTGGCCACAGATCTCATACAGCAACATGATACACAACTTGAAAGATACTGTCAGTTGACTAGAATCCCATTCATCCATTAATAGTTTGTCCAGTCCATCATCATATCTTATGGAAATATCTCCCAGGGTGGGACTACTCAGATTTGCAGGCTTCTACCCTGTCCTATAGGGCTTCAAAAGCAGGAGTGATCTCGCAAACACATAGCCTTACCCTTTCAGGCATCTGGGATAACTGAGCTAAGAGGCAATGATATCTCTTGCTCTGAACCGCTTTCAAAGTGTTAATGTCATATGAGACTTTCCTCATTGCAAGAACCTTTTATTCACTCATTTACCCTCAGCTACAATTTCTCCTTCTCTTTGCTTAGATCCAAATGTTTCCACCCTTGGAAGGGACACTCAGATCAGCCGCTGTGCTGGTCTAGAATGCCGGCAGCACTCTAGCAAGTGCCTCCCCTTCGGTCCACTCCGTTCAGACAGGGTACAAAATAGTGGGCTATATTTACCACCAAACAAGATAGCTTCATTCCGTGTTAGCCCCAATTTTGCCAGATGGGGTGAAGGCACAACCCATCTGTAAGGTTGACTGAAAGGATGGAGAGGCAGACCCAGGGTCAGGTTTAGCAAGTTTATTTCAACCTGCCAGGCTGGCTGCCTCACCACCGGCAGTGAAGGCAGCAGCCTGGCTTAGAGACTATGGAAGTTATAGAGGGGGCTTGCAGGTAGCTGGGTGCTATTCTGAGAAAAGACGCATCTTGGTTCTTAGGTGCTAACATTCTGCTTAACTGGGTCATCATCCTGGATTCAGGAGCCAGGTGTGACCACATCCTGGAATCCAGGTGCCCTGCTTACAAGGCTTGAGGCTGTTTTTGTTGTGAACTCAGTTTAGCAGGGGAGAACGGGGAGGGAGTCTATGGGCTTGCCTTGCTGTGGCCCTAACACCATCCCCATCAGGCCCTTGGGAATTCTGACACAAGATTTAAAAACACAGTGACAGTTTCCTGCTTAGGAATCATCCCTGCTGCCAGCACTTATAATTGCAGCCCTCGTCCTATGACCCCTGCATCAGGTAGGGAGTAAAAAGTTAAAGTGATGTGGAGAGGGAAGGAAAAGAAATTACCGTCATTATACCTGTGTACTTCCACCTTGGCAAGAACTGCTTAGTCATACCAGCATCCTCCCACCCCTCTTCCCCAGCTCCACCGGAAAATGGAAGAAAATGTTGGGGGAACACTCCTTTAGCCCCACTCATATTGAGTGTGCGCTACACTCGTGAAGATGTGCAAGCCAGCCCTTCGTGTCTTCACTTCCCCGCATTTGGGAAAACCAATGTTTTAATTGCCCGTCCTACTTCTCTATCAAATTATTACTCTGAGGAGGCTAGCTCTGCCCATTGCTGGAAATTATGGGCTGTTCAGTGTGTTCTTTGGTCTAAAGAAATGTGACTTGGCCATCCAAATTGGTGCAGTATCTTCTGTTCTGGTTTTTGAATGGTACGGTGAGCATTTACATCTTCCACCGGGTAAGCAAAGCCCAGGCCAGAGTCAGTGTCTATACAGAATAGATCTAGACTCAGCCCATCTCTGCACTGCTGCAGCTACCCACTTATTTCATGGACCCTGCTGGCCACCTCACGGGAGGACATAGGGATAACTGCTTGTTGACTCCAGTCACCTTTTGAATCTGGAAGGGAGTTCTTAATGCACCCCTCAGATTTCCACAGGGCTGTGCTCCATGGGGGAGTCCTTCTAGTAGCCAGGTTTCCATGGCCCTCTTGCTGAGTGTATGGCCAGGCCACTGGTCGCGGCCCAAGAGTCAATAAAAACCCAAACACAGGAGCTCCTACAACCCTTCAAGTCTTCCATCACTGTTAGGTAACAGCATGCAATTCAGCCCACCAAGCTGATTTGTTTTAACCCACTTTGATCAAAGTAGCCCTTCCTACAAGACTGTGTCTGTTCACCCTGGAACTGCCATCCACAAACCAAGCAACTCTTGGTCAGTCAGTTGACAGAGGTTGACAGGGCTCTGTCCAAGTGACAATGTAATCCAGCAGATCCTCACATAGCTCCAGATTCAGTCCTAGAGGAAAATGGGCTTCCTGCTCATGAGAATCTCCTCCTTGTATTCCCTAGGCAGCATGATCCTGTATAAATCATTTCCATTTTATTACAAGACTCTTCTAGGCACTGCCATTCCCATTGGAGCATTTCTCTGATATCACCCAAGACAGCAGGGGTATTTCATGTTTTAAGATCATTTTATGTCCTTCAGTTATAAGAGTAGCTTCCACTAATATCTGAGACCAAGTTAGTAAATGCCCTTAAATGAGAATTCTCCAGTCCAAAATCCTAGTAGTTGTCGCTGGGAGGTGCTCACAGGCTTTGATGTAAGCTCCAGTGCACGCACCACACAGAACTGACACAGAGATAATCTTGCCCTTCCAATGCTCCAGCTTCAATTCTCCCCTGTGGGCTCAGATGGTCTCCCTGGTTCCCATTTATCATGCCCAGTGAATATGCCTTTACACCGGTAACATGCATGTTTAGCAGGTGAATATCCCGGTCATCAAAAAGACAGTTCCACATGGCTTGGCTTGCACACAGAGCATGTCAGCTGCTTCATCTGGGGTGCTCCACTTCAGTCATGGGAGGAGACAACAGTCTCTCTTCTCAAGATAAATAAACCTTACAGTGGCTGTAAACAGTCCACCAGGCAGGCTGTTCCCTTGAGAATAACCTGCTGAGTTTCTGATCACTTAGAGCCATCTGGGTTGTTCCACAGTGAGCTGTGGGTACTCCATGAACCCAAACATGCTCTTCCGCTCTGCAGCACTCAAAACCGCACATACTGTTCCTGAATTTGTTGCTGTCATAATCCATTTTTACTAAAGGCTCCTCAGGAAGTTGATGATACTGATCTACAAAATGAACAGTCCCTTCACACTACACCTCCTGGTTTCATTAATCTGCTGCTTTGGCCCTCTCCCCACGTGGACTACCTTCTGGTGGCTGGAGATCTTAGAAATACTTTCTGTTGTTCCTACATAATTTTCCCCTTGAGGGTGGCTTTCAGGCCAATGGCTAAAGCTCAGACCCACTGAAATCTGAGCTTGGTCCAGCATCAAGGTCTGACCCAACACTATCTTTTAGTTTCATTTTAGCTGCTACATATGACAATAACCAAAGAATTGAACATTTCACACTAGTTTGCATTTCCTTACGCAGCCAGTGAACCAGCTCCCTGGGAGTTGGAGCCATCTCTCAGTTCCACTTCACTTTCAGTAACTGAGCACAGAACAACTGTGGCTCCATACATGGGCGACCACGTGGCCACCAAGAAATCAAAGGTTCCTACCCACCACACTTTCATCATTTCTCTTCCCAAACCACGTGTTTCCCAGAGCCAGGGTTCTTCCAGCAAATCCCACCTCATTGACACCAACTTGTATAGTAGGAAAAACAAGGCAGTAAAAAAGAAATAAAAGAGTGGATGGATTTAGGAAGGTCTTTTGAAACTAGTAAAGTAAGAAAGCCATTGAAAGCTGACACAGGACGCCACCAGAGGCATGAGGATCATAAGGCCCAGCGTGGATTGTGGATAATGTCCTTTGTTGCAGTGGTTACATTTTGGTAGCTTTAATTTTGCCACTCTGGTTTTCTCCATCTGCATTCACTTTTATTAATAAAAAAGTATTTTAAATAACATTGTACCATGTCACCCATAAATACTTCAATATGATGTATTCTAATTAATTAGGCCTCCTTTTTTAAAGCATGACCACAATGACCAGACCTAGTGAAATTACAAATAATTCTTTAATAACATTTAATATCTAGTCCACAATCAAATGGTCTGAAAGATCGTTTTTTTCACAGTTATATCCAAACTCATTGGGTCTGGTTTGACACCTCATTGGGTCTGGTTTGACATCTGTGAAGTCTCATGGATTCCTTGGAGAACCCAGGTCATTGGGAGAATGTCCTGAATCCTGCATTTATCTGATTGCTTCCTTCTATTGTCGTTTAACTTGTTACTTTACTCCCAATACATCCTGTGAACTGACAGATTTAGAGGCTTGAGTGCATTCAGGTTTATGTTTTAGGTTGTATGCTCTGTGCTATAACTGGTTACATTACAACAGGCAGCCCAGAAAGTCAAGCTGTTCCACTTTTAGTGATGGTGTCAGCCTGACCCCTCCAATATGAAATTTCTCATCAGCATTTCACTTAATAAACTTAATATCTATTGCAGATCAATGGCGAGACTCATTATTTCATGAGATTTAAAAAACATCATTATGAACTCATACTCATAGATTTTTAAAATATACTTCATGTATTTCAATCCATTGCAGTTAATTTTTTTTTTTTTGGATAGTCTCATTTTCTGTTGCCCAGGCTGGAATGCAGTGACACAATCTCAGCTCACTGCAGCATCCATCTCTTGGGTTCAAGCAATTATCCTGCCTCAGCCTCCCAAGTAGCTGGGATTACAAGCATGTGCCACCATGCCTGGCTAATTTTTTGTATTTATTTTTCAGTAGAGATGTGGTTTCAGCATGTTGACCAGGCTGATCTCGAACTCCTGGCCTCAAGCAATCCACCTGCCTCAGCCTCCCAAAGTACTGGTATTACACCACCCTCTGCCTGTTGCAGTTAATTTTTTGTTGTTTGATGTCCAAATTCCCCAACTTCAGGTCAATGGTAGCATCTTCAGATGGCCCTTGGTCTTGTCAACATAGCCAGTAGTCTCAGGTTTCTTGTTTCTTTCATTGCCTGAGAGAATGTTCCAGGCTCTTAGCATTGATTTCCTTCTTCTGATCTGAAATCAGCACTTTTTCTAAGAAGATGACTCTCTCTTTTATCCACTTCACCCTGCTCCAGGCTGAATGAAGTCATTAAAAAATTAAAATGTAATGAACTTTCCTCTCTAGCCTGATCACAACAGTTATACTTCCAGTGGTGAGCCACAGCTTTGCTGTGAATTAAAAGACCTGCTTCAGACACCTATTTTTTAAAATCAGTTTGGAATTAATTCATGTTAACATAATATGTTCCCTTGACTCTAGCACACGCACCTGTGTTGAATCCCCTTATCATCTGCAGTGGGAAAGTGGCATGCTCTGTTTTCCTTAATGCTCTGGATAAACAGTCTTAGGAAATAATCACTTGGTTAAGGAGGAAATTGGTTGCTAACCCGAACTTTTAAAAAATGAAAGCAGAGAATTATAGCAATGAAAATCTTAACGATTCTTCTCTTACCGTTCTCCAGGAGGCCTCTGTGGGATACATAAAGGACATCCTCTCTGTCTCTACTGGATTCACTCTCTCTTTGAAGAAAGCAATACAATCAAGAAGTCAACACACTCCTGGGTTTCTGGAGAGGATAAATGCCCAAGAAAACTCAAACTGTATTTGGATGTTAATAAGAACTTTGCTTTGGCAAACAAACCAATATGAAGGTCCAGGATTGCCAGATCCAAAAGTTCTGAGCAGTGAGATCCTGTGGCATGTTTTTAATTATATTTTTAAGGAATAGGGTCTCACTATGTTGCCCAGGCTGATCTTGAACTCCTGGACTCAAGCAATCCTTCCACGTTGGCCTCCCAAAGCACTGGGATGATAGGCATGAGCCCCACACCTGGCCCTGGCCCTGCACCCTTAACCTCATGGAAGGGAAAGGAGAAAACAGCTTTTCCTTGCCCCTGGCTAGGTGCACAGCTGTGACCCCTGCTAATGTGAGACAGATTAACAAAGGAAAATCATACACATTTATCCATGTTTTACAAGACACCAGAGCCTTCATAAGTGAAGGTATAAAGAAACAGGGAAATCTGAATATTTTTAAGCTTAGGTTGGTAAAGAGTGGACAGTGTGGGGAAGTGTGATTGCACAAACAGGGTGTGATCTAACGCCAATAAACTAGGGGAAACTTAGCAAGGTGTGTTTGTTCAGACTCTTCTCTGTGTCCATGTGTCTTCAGAGATAAGGACGCTTCTTTCCTCCAGGTATCAGGAGGGCACGTCTCAAACCGAGGTCCTATGACTGACCTGCCTCAGGGGAGAAGAACGTGGAAGGTGAGAGATCTTTCTGCCTCTGCCGTTTTCTCAGATGCCAAGATTCTGAATTTTGGGGTGGCGAGTCCTAAACCCCACTGCTAACCTGGAAGCCTAGGGTCAAACCAAATATTTGCACTTAATTTTACACAGAGTAATAATACAACCTTTAAAAATAAATATCTGAGAGGAAGAAAACTTAGTACTTAACTGTCTGGGTCTTTTACAAAATGATTCCCCAGAGCTCTTCAAAATTACACCCATGAAGTCTGCTGGGTGGTCTCTGTGGTTTTGTGTTAGGCTCATGCTTTGTCTTTTAGAGAACAGAGCCCAGTCCTTTTGTGATTTCTAGAGCTACAGGCTTGGTGTCAAGACTGGGAGTCTAAGAGGAAAGTAGAGAGGGAAGCACGGGAGGGGCAAGTGAGCCACCCTCATGCCTCCTTCTCCCCAGACGATGCCTCCTCCTCTCATCACCAGGATAATTCCAATTTCCTGGCTCAGAGGAAATCAGCACAGAGCTATCACTTTGTAGGGAAAATAGAACCAATAAAGATAAATGAATAAAATCAGAACTACACTGATGAAGAAGCCCAAGGAGAGTTCTGGTCAACCCTCCTGGACGCCTCGCTCAGCAGGATGGCAATAGAAGTGGTTTTGCGTTGCCTTCTGCGCACTGGACCCACTGAGGATATTAGCCCCAGCCCTGCATGAGGAGATAACCGCTGGCTGTACAGTGCACCCGGGAAACCCACCCAAGTGACATGCCAGGCCCCAGACGCCTCTCCTGGAGGGAAGAAACAAACCAAAACAGAGCTCAGGGCTGCCCCTGGTGGTGGTGAGAAATGCACATCCCCTATGTGGGGAGCTGGGGACATTTATTCTGAAAAGACGAGAGTCAGAGGGAAACGTAAACGTTAGCTTCAAATATCCAAAGTTCTCTGTAGGAAGGTTTTAACTTAATCTACCTGACCCCAAAAAGGGAAAATAATGTCCAAATGTGTGAAAAGTTCTGGGAGATGAATCCTGTTGCGCTACGAGGATGATCTTTCCAGCAATCTGTGAAGTCCAACAGCAGCCTGGATTCAGCCAATACTGAAAGCATTTCTGTGCAACAACTTGGGACAGGTATTGAGGAACTAAAGTGTCAGATAGGGCTGCCTGCTGTCCTCTAAGCTGCCTTCCCTCCAGGAGACTCTGAGATCTGCAAGTTCGAGTCAATGCAGATCACCGGCCCCTGTTCCTGGCCAGAAACCCTACACCCAGCCCACCCTGCAATGACGCACGTGGGCGGCATGGAGTTGAGGAAGAAGACCAAGGCATGTGACGGATGAATGGGGCACACAGTGAAGAAAGCAAGGGAGAAATAGAGGATGAAAGTGTCTCTGTGAATGACGTCCAACTATTGAAGCCACTGTGCTCAGTAACAGTCCTGTGTGATCTCATCCATCAGCATTCTGACTTAGGGATAGTGGCCTTTTTACAAGACGTATTAGAGCTTGGCCAGGCTGGGCTACAGTCCGAGCTCTGCTGACCCTCCCCTCTGGTCCCACTGCTTTTCCTCGTTAGTTGCATAGATGACAGATGACACCCGTCACTGTAAGGCAATCTATTTCAATCATTTTTGCCTCAGGTAGATGTCAATTTAGTCAAATGGGTTGCATTGACCTCAACAGATCAGATATTGATTACCAAATCAATAATCTTGCTTAACAAATGACCCAAAGCCTACGTTCCATTGTTGATGGGTCTCACTGCTTTTGCCCTATCATCCTTTAAGTACCTGATGCCTGGCTTGCCATGGGGTAGATAGGATTTATCCACTCTAACTTCCCACCCTAACAGTCCCCTTGTCCTCTTGTGCCGGGGGGGCCGAGAAATTTAGTCGGCACAACTGGCCTTCCTCAGTACTACACAGAGGATTGTACACTGTGGCAATATTTATTTACATTGCAGAGAAACCTGATAAGTGATTGAGAAATACTTTTGACATTAATTATATTATCAGATTATATGGATTAAATGATCAGATTACACTCCAGTCATGCTTCTGAATATGTAAGCACCCCCATAAATGAAGTGACAATTTCCCAAGATCCCCAGACTCAAATTGTAGGCTGTCTACCCCTCCTTTCTGTGGCTTCTTTCTCTGAGTTACCCACTGCCCATGTGGCTTCGATGTAGGGGCAGTCACCTAATGGGATTGATTTTATGGCAGCTGTGCTGTGACTCATTCATCTATGGAACAGTGTTGAGTGACAGTGTAAATGCATTGCTGTAAGCAACCAGAGGTCTGGACTTCTTATCTGATTGTTCCCTCTAAGTAAATTCGTAGTGAATTTCAACATTGTTTCCCACTGGCCAGCAATGCTCTTCTGGCCCTTACCTGGTGCCCCTTGCCCACGACGTGAAGATCTGATGTCTTGACATGGATCATATCAGTGAGTAAAACCCAAGGGCACGTGTCTGTAAATTTCTTGTAAGAGGCAGTCAGGAGCATCTCTGGGCCCCTGGGTGGAGTAAAGTTTAACAACCTCTGTCACTTTTAACTCTTTAACTCCCCCTCCTACAGCTCCTTGATGGGGAATCGGTGCAGACAGAGCAGCCTTGGCTTCCGGCTCATGCACTCATGATGCTGGCTGCAACTGGGAAGTCCCTAAACAGATCTGAACCCCCTCATTCAGCTCAGAGCAAACGGGGCTGGCAGCGGCCCAGGGCGCCATGCAGCAGAGCCCCTCTGTGTGCCTGACACAGCCGCAGTGGAGGTCAATGGATGCCCTTGCCAGCGCCCTGCTTTTTGCTTTTCTAAGAAAAGAAGAAGCCTGCAGCTGCAGCAAGAAGACCCCTGCGGGTCACTCCTTTTAGACTACGTTATTACACCCACTTACTATTCAATACGATAAAGAAGAAGAAGGAAAATTCGGTTAACTTTCTGGTATTTAGTTTGCAGATATGTCAGCAGGCCACCTTCTCTACGTGGCAGGATCACAATGTAGTAAGGATCCTTTTGTCCACCAGGAAAGACAGATTTCCTGTTTGTCTTGCAACCAACACCATCTAAAGACAGCCCTGACCTATGAGAGCAGAAAGGGGGTGATCCCTTTCCTCCTCCTCCTAAGGCTCACAGCCAACAAACCTATAACAGGACAGGTTAACGAGAGAAAAGCAGGACACATTTATTTGACCACAGTTTCACGTGACACAGGAGCCTTCAGAATGAAGACCCAAAGATACAGGGAAAGGTGTGGACGGCAGCGTAGCACTGTGGTTGGATACGAAGGGTAGGAACTCATGTTCATAGACTGGAGGAAAACTCAGGAAGGCCTGTCTGTTCAGATTCTTCGGCCTCGCTGTGCAGTATGCCTTCCTCCAGGCATCAGGGGCAGGACCCCTCTGGAATGCAGGTCTGGATTCTTTACGGCTCACTGTTACACAGAAAGGCAGCGGGGAAGTTACAGCGATTTCTAGGGTTTCTGGCTAGATTTTGTAAGATACATGGAGGCCAAAAAGATACACAGCTTTGGGGGAAAAAAGAATCTGGTTCCTGTGAGCTGATCTGGGGAAGAAGGATTCTCGCTTCTATGGCTTGCCCGGGAAAGAATGTCTGGTGAGAGACAGGAGGGCAGAAGGTCAGAGAGAGACTTCGCTTCTGAGGCCTTCACAATGGGGCATGGATTTCTTAGCCCCAACAGACTCAGACAGAGAAATCCAGGACAAGAAGACAGTGGCTTGGACACACCTGCCTACATTTACATGTGACCTGTCTGTGACGTGAGCACTTTACTCTTTCCCTCCAGATGAGTTAAGGGGAAAGACCCTTCAGGGATGAAACGCAGGAATTCCAGATTGGAGCAAACACTTTGAAAAAGGAGAGTTATAAAATCTGAACAGCATCAAAGCAAGAAGCCCCAAAATACATCCTGACGGGTCTTATTGTTGGTTGGAGAATGAGCCCAATGGTCAGACTTGCAACCCACTTTGAATTTGGACCAGGGTTCTGACCCAGATCCTGATTCACATCGCCCTGGGCCTTATGGCCAAACATGTGCGTTTTCTCCACAGCGCCTTGAAGGAAAGGCTGGGGGTGTGCTGAGATAGGAGTATATTAAGTTCCTGGCTGCTTGGGGCTCTACGGGAAGAATACTGGGCTGTGATAGGAGCCAGCACTCACTCCCTGCGGTGGGACACACAGGAAGGGCTGTTTGTGCTGCTGGCGTGGAGCACCGACAAGCCTGTGGAGAACCTGTTAGAATAAACACGACAGGCATCCTGGGAGTGAGCTCATGGCATTTGGGAACCGCTGGAGGGGTGCACCTTTGAAGTCAGCTGGACCAAGGAAAGGCCTGCCCCGAAGGCTGGTCACTTGCAGAGGTAAACTCCTCACTTTGACTTCTGGCCAGGGTTTGTGCTGAGCTGGCTGTAGCCGCTCTCAGCCTTGCTCTGGGCAGCTGGGGCAGCCTCAGGCCTGCCTGCCTGCGGGATCATGCCCACCGTGGACGATGCCCTGGAGCATGCAGGGGAGTTTCACTTTTTCCAGAAGCAAATGTTTTTCCTCTTGGCGCTGCTCTCGGCTGCCTTCACGCCCATCTACGTGGGCATCGTCTTCCTGGGCTTCACCCCTGACCACCACTGCCGGAGCCCTGGGGTGGCCGAGCTGAGCCTGCGCTGCAGCTGGAGCCCCGCAGAGGAGCTCAACTACACGGTGCCGGGCCCGGGACCCGCGGGCGAGGGCTCCCCGGGCCAGTGCAGGCGCTACGAGGTGGACTGGAACCAGAGCGCCCTCGGCTGCGTGGACCCCCTGGCCAGCCTCGCCACCAACAGGAGCCACCTGCCGCTGGGCCCCTGCCGAGATGGCTGGGTGTACGAGACGCCTGGCTCCTCCATCGTCACCGAGGTAAGAGACTGAGCCCAGGGCTGGAACGGAGAAGCAAAGCATGGAGCTTTTCTCTAGGAGGCAACCAGGGAAAGCCCCGCTCTTAGAAACTCTGCCTGGACTTGTTTTTGGCCTCCATGTATCTTACAAAATCCCAATTTCCAAATGAAAACATGCAGCTTCTCATTTGTCTGGAGAATGAGTGGATTCGTTAAAACGTCCTCAGATGCTGACAGTAATGACTCCAGTCAGTGCATGTCCCAGCAGTGAGAAACAGGCAAAAGCGTATCAGAACCCCTGGAAATGCTGCCGAGATAGGGAACATCGTGGCTCCTCCTCTTTTTCTGGAAGCCTTACCTGCCCCCTCTTCTTCCATCACACAGATGCCCACACCCACCTGAAAGCCTGTGGAACCCACCTGAATTGTGCCTGAGCGTGTGATATGACGTGCTTTTCTCTCAATGCCTATTTTTTCTCTTAATTCCCACAAAGTGTTCATATAAGATCATTTGGGCTGGAGATCATGCTATGGCACTGTTATTTTGTTAAAAACTGCAGATGACATCGAAAGATAGTTGTGAAGCCTCATTTCAATAAACATAATAATAAAAAAAAGACAAAATGGAGGCTTGATTTTATTGAAAGCAAAGCAAAACAGGGGGATTAAATTATCCTGAAAATACTGAGAGAGCCAGTTGCCTAGTTTAATTTAAAACGACTCCTTGGATAATGGGAAGATATTCTGTGTGAGCAGACGGGTAGGTAGAGCCTAATGTGAAGGATCTAAAGTGGTCAGATAGTTACAGGAAATGTGCAGCTCATACTCTCCTAGGCTCTCTCACGTGGCTAATCTCATCCTGTCCTACAGAGATGAGGAAACTGAGGCCCTAAACAGAGAAGAGTTTTTTCCCCAGGCCACACAGGGAGTGACTTAGCAGAGTTAACCCTAGAGGATGGAGCTCCTGACCCAGTCCAGCACCTGCCCCACCTGATCTCCTCTTCTTATTCCAAATGAGAGGAAATGCAGCACCCTTCAGCAGATGCTCCTAACCTCCTTTTATTAAACAGACGGCAGGGAGATGCTAAATGGCTCAGCCTCCTGGTGCCTGCATTGTATCACGTCCACACATCTATCTGCCTGTGCGTTGACATTAGGAAGGAAAAAAATACATTTGTGTATAAGTGGAGTAATTACCCAATTTCAGCTGATTTAGCCAATGCTGTAGTTTTATCTTAATGACAAATTGCCAGATGAAAGGGCAGGGCTTTTGGTTATATAAGAAAAATCGAGGCTGGGCACAGTGGCTCACACCTATAATGCCAACATTTTGGGAGGCTGAAGTGGGAGAATCATTTGAGCGCAGGAGATCAAGGCTGCAGGGAGCCATCACTGCCACTGCTCTCCAGCCTGGGTGACAGAGCAAGACCCTGTCTCACCACAAAAAAAAAAAAAAAAAAAAAAAAAAGAG
>CAUYLG010065298.1:0-44527 GCA_963573385.1 Cacajao melanocephalus | reverse complement strand
ATATACTCTTAAATATTTTTTTTTTATTAAAATTAGTCTTACCATATTGTTTAAAAATATGTTTGTATTTTTTTTTTTTTTTTTTTTTTTTTTTTACCATGCTGACTTAGATAAATTAGGCTCTTTTGATTAGCTGTTGTGAATCTCCTAATTTTTTTGAAAACTGGCCGATTCAAAATTCAGTTTAATTATTGGCACCTCTCAGGAGGGACTCCATTCTGGTTGGTCTGCTGGGCCTGGTGCGGGAGCTCAGTTCGAAGCAGTGACCTCCTGTAAGTTTCATTCAACACCATTATATTTTTAACATATTGAACAGTTTTATCGACACTCATTATTTTTATTTTTATTTACTTATTTTTTTGAGACAAGGTCTTGCTCTGTCGCCCAGGCCGGAGTACAGTGGCACAACCTCTGCTCACGACAACCTCTACCTCCTGGACTCCAGAGACCCTCCGCACTCAGCCTCTGAGTAGCACGGACTGCAGGCACACACCACCATGCCCAGATAATTTTGGTAGTTTTTATAAAGATGGGGGTCTCACCCAGGCTGGTCTCCAGCTCCTGAGCTCAAGCCGTCCTCCTGCCTCTGCCTCCCCAATGCTGGGATTACAGGCATGAGACACCACTTGGTCTTGATAGTCATTCTTAATTTCTCATATTAGAATCTAGAATGGAAACCGATCTCTGAGGTAAGCAATGGAGCTGATGATTAAGTTTAAAACTAAAGGCGAGCAAATTTTGAAATTTGAAAAGCATTCAGTTATTTAATTCAATGATATTCTATTGATTGTAAATTCATTTTAATCTTTAAACCACCCTTCTGATTATATGAACAAAAAAGAGCAAAATTTAAAAACTATCTCTCTCTCTCTCTTTCTCTCTCTCTCTCTTTTTTTTTTTTTTTTCTAGAGACAGTTTCACTCTGTGGCCTAGGCTGGAGTGCAGAGGTGCAATCGTAGCTCACCACAGCCTTAAACTCCTTGCTTCAAGGGATCCTCCTGCCTTAGCCTCCCAAGCAGCTGGGACTACAGGTGCACACCACATAGCCAGCTAATTTTTAAAGATTTTTTTGTACAGATGGGGTTTCACCATGTTGTCCTGGCTAATCTTGAACTCCTGGGCTCAAGTGATCCTCCTGCCTTGACCTCCCAAAGTGCTGGGATTATAGATGTAAGCCACCACACCAGGCAAAACTATTTCTTTGTATATTGTTGAGTTTTTGGAAAAGAAGAGAAACATGAATGATATGAAAGGGACATGATAGAAAAGGAAAACGATCAGGCTGGGCGTGGCAGCTCATGTCTCTAATCCCAGCACTTTGGGAGGCTGAGGTGGGCAGATCACCTGAGGTAGGGAGTTTAAGACCAGCCTAATCAATATGGAGAAACCCCATCTCTACTAAAAATACAAAATTAGCCGGGTGTGGTGGTGCATGCCTGTAATCCTAGCTACTCAGGAGGCTGAGGCAGGAGAACTGCTTGAACCCAGGAGGCAGAAGTTGCAGTGAGCCAACATTGTGCCATTGCACTTCAGGCTGGGTGACAGAGCGAGACTCCATCTGAAAGAAAGAAAGAAAGCGAGAGTGAGAGAGAAAGAGAGAGAGAGAGAGAAGGAAGGAAGGAAGGAAAGAAGGAAGGGAGGGAAAGAAAAAGAAAGAAAGAAGAAAGAAAAGAAAAGGATCAATAATTAGAGAAAACTCTTATCCTTTCTTTTGCTGGTTTTCACACCCTTCACTGGAGCCCTGCACGTTCTGAGGAATCTGGGCACTGGGGGAGAATGGAAGAGATGGGTACTGGGCCTTGACAAACATAGCATTTTCCCAAACCTGTTCACTTAGCATAGATTTGCTCGTACCTGTTTTATAAGCCAGAGTTCCTGGAAGATTGCATTTGAAGAAAGCAGTCTTTTGCTAAGAAGAGACTTGAAACAACACCTCTAGAAGCATTGGAATCTGAGTGGAAAAATACCTTTTCTTCCCTTTAAATTCACTCTTGTAATGACTTATCAATGAAAATAAATTTTATGCGTGTACTGTTTCATTCTAAAAATATTTTGAAGCAGCTCATTTATTTCTACTTGCAATTTCAGTTATATGAATTAATCTGCTCTACTAAATTATAAACACATCAATGATAGATATCTTCCATGCTGAATAAGACAATGAAATGCAACCTCTAGAAACCCAGTGAATAATTTCAGTTTCATAAACTCAGATTTTAGACGTGGATGCTTTGATTTCAGGTCACTATACACATTTTGATCATATAACATTATAATGTGTTAGATCACCTGAGGTCAGGAGTTTGAGACCAGCCTGGCCAATATAGTGAAACCCTGTCTCTACTAAGAATACAAAAATCAGCCAAGATGGTGGCGAGTGCCTGTAATCCCAGCTACTCTGGAGGCTGAGGCAGGAGAATCACTTGAATCCAGGAGGTGGAGGGTGCAGTGACCTGAGATCGCGCCACTACCCTCCAGCCTGGGCGACAGAGCTAGACTCTGTCTCAAAAGAAAAAAGAACAAAAGTAATAATAATAGGAAATACCATGTATAAAAGACGGTTAACATTGCTTATGTCTTGCAGCACTTTTTGAGTTATTTTTATATGCAGTAAAATGCTCAAATTTCCAGTGTACAGTCTGATGAGTTTTGACAATTTTATATACTCATGTAACAAACCATGAAAATCAAGACCTTGAGCATTTCCATTACCCAGGAAAGGACTTTCATGCCTCTTTCTAGTAAATTCTCCTCTCCACAAGGCAAACATTGTTCTAATTTGTATCACTAAGAATTAATTTTACCAGTTCTTACACCTGATATAAATAGAATTACATAGCTTGCACCCTTGGGTATGGCTTCTTTTATTCAACATGTAGTTTAGAGATTCATCCATACTGTTACATGTATCAATAATATGTATCTTCTTTATTGCTGAGTGGTTTTCCATTGTAAGAAATGCCATAAACTGGCGGAGCACGGTGGCTCATGACTGTAATCCCAGCACTTTGGGAGGCCGAGGCAGGTGGATTATATCTGAGGTCGGTAGTTCGAGACCATCCTGGCCAACATGGTGAAACCCTGTCTTTACTACAAATACAAAAATTAGCTGGGCATGGTGGCGGGGGCCTGTAGTCCCAGCTACTCAGGAGGTGGAGACAGGAGAATCACTTGAACCCAGGAGGCAGAAGTTGCAGTGAGCCAAAATTGCACCACTGCACTCCAGCCTGGGGGATAAGTATAAGACTCCATCTTAAAAAAACAAAAACAACAACAACAAAACCACAAACTGATTATCCATTTTTCTGTTGATAAACATTTGGGTTAATTCCAGAAGTTTGAGGCTGCAGTGAGCTGTGATTGCACCACTGCACTCCAGCCTGAGTGGCAGACTGAGATCCTGTCTCTAAAGAAAAAAAAAAAGTAGTTTTACATTTTTATTAAATTTAAGGTATTAATTTTTTTCCTTTTGTAATTAGCGGCTTTATTTCTCTACTTACCCCACATGATAAAATTTTCGTCTAGAAAATTTATAGTTTTAGCTTCTATAATTTGGAATATGATAAATTTCAATTGACTTACTGTCAGTTGATTTTGGAATTTTGTTAGGAAAGTCTATTTCAGTTTCCCCTTAGATTTAGGGTACGGCTGTAGTCTTGGAACATGACTTTAGTCTGGTAGCATGACTCTTAGGGTTTCCTTGGAAAATCCAAAATGTTTCCCAGTCTCCTCCTTCTTGATTGGATTTGAACTCTGAACTATCTTCCTAGAAACAGGCAGCTACTGAAATCTTTGCTGATGTATTTTTTTCTTTGAGTTTGTGTGCATTTTCGTTTTTGTCTTGTTTCTTTGTTATTTTAAGTTCTGGAATACATGTGCAGGACGTGCAGGTTTGTTACATGGGTTGCTGCGCGTGTCAACCCAACACCTCGGGATCAAGCCTTGCATGTATTAGCTTCTTTTCCCGAAGCTCTCCTTGCTCTCTGCCCTGACAGGCCCCAGTGTGTGTTGTTCCCTTCCCGTGTCCGTATGTTCTCATTGTTCAGCTCCCACTTATAAGTGAGAACATGTGGTGTGTGGTGTTTGGTTTTCTGTTCCTGTGTTTTTGCTAAGGATAATGGCTTCCAGCCTCATCCATGTCCGTGCAAACAACGTAATCTCATCCCTTTATATGGCTGCATAATATTTGATCTTTTTAGCCCCCCAGTTACTGATTTCTGCTGGGTTCCTTGAGTGCTGTTTGGGAACCAGCCAAAGACTTGCAGGGACTTTGTATGCTGACTGATGGTAGAGCTCAGTCTTTGTGGCTCCTTTCTGTCTAAGATTTTGCCTCCTTGATTTTCAACTACTGTGGTATCCCTGAAATTTAGTTTCTGTTTTCCGAGCAAAAAATGTCTTCTCTCTGTTTGATTTCCTCATGTATCATGTGAACTGAAAAGTTCCCATATGGGAGAAGTCAGGTAAATGTAGCAGTCACTTAGTATCCTTTGCTCCTTTCAAGCACCTTCCGCTGAACAGTTTCTGCCTTCTTTGAGTTGAATTGGGTTTTATATTTTGTCCAGAATGTGTCATTGTTATTAGCATGAGGGTTTGTCTCATACAAGCAACTCCATTGTTACTTTACTCTCATTAGTGTTAAATTCCTGTTTAACACTATTCCTGTTATTAAATGAAATTAGTCCTATTTTAAATTCCTATGTTAAATTCCTATTTTCCTAACAGTTGACCTGTGTAGCCCCTAAAAGCATTTGAGTTCACAGCCCCTATTTTAAATGTATAAAGGTCTGATTTTTTTTTTACAAAATATGTTTTATAATAAACATGGTGTATTTTTAATCAGTAGAAAACCACAACCACCCCATTTGGGAAGGGTCTATTTCCCTAGATTTAAACAGGTATGGAAAATGGTATATCCCATAAGAGTGGGAGAACACTGCTCAGTGAAAGCACTCTAGAGGGAGGGCAGAGATGAGACCTCTAAGCAGATGGCTGTGAGAGGTAAAATTCAAAGCTTCAGGATTCTCAACTTCAGGCTGGGCGTGGTGGCTCACACCTGTAATCCTAGCACTTGGGGAGGACAAGGCAGGAGGATTGCTTGAGTCTGGAGTTCAAGACCATCCTGGGCAACATAGTGAGACCCTGTCTCTACATGAATTAAAAAAGAAAAAAATTAGGCATGATAATGCATGCCTGTAGTCAAGGTGGGAGGACTGCTTGGGTCCAGGAGTTTGAGGCTATAGTAAGAATCACGATTGCACTACTGCACCACAGCCCGAGTGACAGAACAAGACCCTCTCTCAACAACAACAACAGAAAACAAAAAAAGAAAGAAAAGAAAAAAGAAAAAAAGAGAAGAAAAGATTCCCAGTTTCAGAAAGATTCCCTGCTCTATTGGAGATTTGGAAGCAGAAATCTAAGGGCGTTTTTAAAAGGTCAATGGTGACCATAGTAACATTGATCCTCATTTCATTTCCTAGGGGTCATGAAAACAGCACATTCTGGAGCATCCATGGAAAGGATCTCAATAGCATTGGAAAAATCAGTCCTCACCAATACAGTGGAATAGGAGCTGACATCCAGGATTAAGTTCACAGAGAAATGTTTTTCGTACAGCTGGGTTTTTGGCCTGAGAATCACACTTTTGCTATCCTACAGTAGACAGGGTGAGACATGCTGTAGATCCGTGTCACAAGGTTCCAATCACAGCACACCAAAGCACACTTAACAACAACGACAAAAAAAAAAAAACATGTTTTATGGATGGGTCGATACTTGTCAGATTAGGGGACCCTGTCCTCACTGATGTCACCTGATCCTGCTAATTACTGAGTCCCAAGAAAGAGACACAGGTAAAAAGTAAGCTCTGTATCCTTGGGCCATGTGATGTTTCCAGATAATTTCCAGATTGTCTGTAGTTGAACAGAGAGTTCACAAGCTTTCCCCATGACTCAGAAAATTATAACTGCCTGAAGAAGTTTTAGAAGACTCCAAGTGAGGACATAGTCCTCCAGGACTGAGCAAAACGTAGAAAACCATGCTGGATTTTCCAAATGTGGGATGTGATTTAGATAAGCTTCCACCCTTGATATGCTTTACAAAAATAGCCTTTATCATATTGTTATTTATTATTTCACTCAACACATAGTAAGTATTTACTAAGGACCACTCACTATTTTAGGCACTGACACTACCACAGGCCCGGGCAGAGATACCTGATTGGAAACAGTCCTGCAACCTGAGGAGGTGTCTAAAAATGTAGGGAGATTTCCTTGTTTGTAGAATGACTGGGAATCTCTACTGACATTAATCGTCGGGTGTTAAGTGATGCAATGCACGGAATGTTTCTGCAGACAAAGAATACCAGCAGCACCTGCATAGGTCAGTATTTGTGAAAGAACACAGGAACTATTTAAAATGGAAAACGACTTTTACTACAGCAAAATAGGCATGTTCAAAACCATTTTCTGTGCTGGAGCACTTGCACGTTTGCTGTTCTTTAGAGATTTATGAAGATGCTTCTGATATCCTTGCCAGGAACTGCAGGAACCCACCACCAATAGTCACAGCTGTTTTCACAAGAAAATGCCCTGAAGCCACCAAAAGACCTCAATTCATCTAAGCAGCCAGGAAAAAGTAATGCCTTCTGATCTTCTGCCTTCCAGATCAAAACCAGAACCTTGCTGATGGTTATTCTAGGAAATGTAGTTCCCAGGTTCCTGGTCCTGCAATACAGAGGAATAGCATAGCTTAGAGATTCTCAGACTCCATCATCTCTGGTCATGAAGAATGTTTGTTCACACACTGTTGGGGTTCAGTACACCTTGATGAGCCCGTGGAATTTGCATCTCTAACAAGTCTACAGATGATGCTCATGCTGGTGGTCCACACTTCGAGGAAATCTGCTTAGAAGGAGAAATAGTGATGTACGTAAATATCCAATTTGTCACAGCCAGATAAGGACATGGCGTTCATCCTGAGTGAAATGAGGGGCCATTGGAGAGTTTTTTAAGCAGAGGAATGACATGATCTGACTTGCATTTTAAAGGATCACCTGGGCTTTCAAGGAAAGAATAAAAACAGCCATACCAGGCAAGAGGTCATTGTGGAAAAAAAAAAAGTTCATGGTGGAAACTTAGGAAAATACAGAATAAAAAGACAAATATCATAAAACTCACTTATAATCTCACCATTCAGAACCAACCATGATTAATAACTCACTTATAATCTTGCCATTCAGAACCATGATTAATATTTAGATATATTTCCTTTCTGTGTGTTCACCGAGATTATCACCTACACAACGTGAAACATCATTTTCTCCACTTTGATATATCATGCCACTGAGAATTCTATGTCATGGAATAGTCTTCTGCAACACTAAGAGGAAGCTGGTTGATGGAGGGCGTGCATGAGATGTCACTGAGTAGAAGGGCCTATTAATGAATGTGCTTCCTGAGAGGCTAGTCTCTTCTGTTCCTTTCCTAACACACCTCGCCCATTCCACAAAAAATACTTTAAACAGAATTCCAAGTCCTTGACTTAGCAAGTGCTTTTGAATGACAAAGGCCTACTTTTTGAGTCATTGAGGCAGTGAGGGAGGAGCTTGGACAAAGATCCTTGAGATCTCCAATTCCAGGTTCTTAAGATCACAAGTGTAGACAATTAGCTGTCAAAGAATGGTCTCACAGGATTTTTCCACGTGTATCTGATATGGTTTGGATTTGTGTCCCTGCCGGAATCTCATGTCAAATTGGAGGAGGGGCCTAGAGGCGGGTGATTGGATCATGGGGCAGATTACCACCGTGCTGGTTTGTGACAGTGAGTTCTCACGAGATCTGATGGTTTCACAGTGTGTGGCATTTCCCCCGCCCGCCGACTCTCTCTCTCCTGCCACCGTGCGAAGACGGCGCTGGTTTCCCTTCGCTTTCTGCCATGACTGTGAGCTTCCTGTGGTCTCTCAGTCATGCTTCCTGTTAAGCCTGAGGAACTGTGAGTCAGTTAAGCATCTTTTCTTCATAAATTGCCCAGTTTCAGGTAGTTCTTTATAGCAGTGTGAGAATAGACTAATACAATATTCTTTTTACTTTTATTTTTTTTAAATACAGTTTTTTTTTTCTCCAAGAAACTTGCTTTAGAAGCATGGTTTGTCCCTGTAGATGTTGTAAAGGATAGATTGGTATTCTAGCAAAGGGTGTGTTGGGCTAATGTGGATACCTGTACTGGATAAAATATAACAAAATAACTTTTAAATACGTAACTGAGCAGGAAAGAAAGTTATTGAAAGCCCCCAAACAGAGACACGAAGGCCTTGGTTCTCAGCAGGAGCTGATGCAGGGAGAGGATATCACATTTTCATAGCCACACTGGAAGAATGTGCCCAGGGAATGCACAGTTAAAGGAGTGAAAAGCAAAAGTAATTTTGTCGCTGTAAAGAACCATGGCGAGCTGTCTTCCTCCCAAGAAGGATATCAGCAGGTGTTCGCCCACCACACTGGGGAAGCTTACATCGCACTGGGCTCCCAGTCAGCATAAAAGTCCCACACGAGAACCCAGGTCAGGCACAGGTACGCTGTGTAAACGTGTCCCTTTTATGGTTGGAGAAATATAAACTGAGAAGTTCACATTAAAATCTGCACTGAGACCATGGAAAATCCTCAGATCTCAGCAAAAGTAAACTGGGAAAACAAAAGAAAACAACAAGGATGACAAAAACAGGACACGTTAGGCTCCCAGAGCAAAACCAACACCAGCAAAAACGAGCCCACCGTAAAACGTGATAGAACCGTGAGGGAGAAACGTATCCGGAAGAGCCAAGAATTACAGCAAATGGGATCATTAACACCAACAGCTGAGGATATTCAGATTCTTATCTGAAAGGAATTATAAAATAAATGTCTAAAATTATTAAAGGCAGCCAGGCACAGTGGCTTACGCCTGTAATCCCAGCACTTTGGGAGGCCGAGGTGAGTGGATCACCTGAGGTCTGTAGTTCAAGACCAGCCTGACCAACATGGAGAAACTCCGTTTCTACTAAATATACAAAGAAGTAGCCAGGTGTGGTAGTGGACACCTATAATCCCAGCTACTCAGGAAACCGAGGCAGGAGAATCACTTGAACCAGGGGGGCACAGATTGCAGTGAGCCGAGATCATGCCAGTGCATTCAAGCCTGGGCAACAGAGTGAGACTCTGCCTCAAACAAAAATTATTAAAGGCATAAAAGAAAAATTAGAAACTATATTGAAAGTACATAAATGTATGAAAATAAAAACACAAAACTTTGAAAAAGAACCAACAGAACTTTTACAACAAAATAAATACAGTCATTGAAATAGGCAAATTAAACTGCTGCTGATGAGCTGTACTTGAAAGAGGATAGGAAAAATGAGGACGAAGCCTCAGGCAGGGTATCCTCCTAGCAGCAGGACATAGAGAAACTTAGGGCAAGATGAAGGAGTCAGGGGAGCCCAGGGAAAAGATGAGGAGCCGCACAGAGAGGCTTCAGGTGAGCAGAACCTGGGCTGAACCCTCCAGGAACTTCAGCATCCTGAATGCATCACCGAGTTGTCCCACCTTGAAGCAAAGGAGCCCAGGTTTTTATCTCCATGTTATCCAGTCATTTTTGGGTGTGGGTGACCGTTAAGAGGGGAGTCATTACTGCGGGGCATTTCCTGCATGGTGAGGAGCCCCACCCCCGCAGGTGAAGGACAGTGTCCCGTGAGCTTCACTGCTGGAGGCAAAGGGGTGTGCAGCAGAGAGACAGCGTAACAAAGGTGGGAATCTACCCAAAGCAGAAACCTCAGATAACGAGGTGGGTAAAGGAGACTATCCCATTTATATCTAAATAACGTTCCAGAAAAATTAGATTCGTGAGAATGGAAGTCAACAATATGTAAGAATATTGTTTTAGCAAAAGATGAACTGGGTGGATATGGATGCCCATGCTGGATAAAATATAACAAGTTCTGAGCAGATGAGAACGTCTCAGAAGTAAGAGACGTGATTATTCAAATTGAAGGGGCACACTGAATTCTGGGAAGATGCAATATGTCTGTACTTCACTCACTTTGAAGCTACAGAAACTTAAAGCAAAAAATGAAATTGTAAAGTTAAGTAGGGAGAAAAGACAGTTTACCTAGAGAGGGAAAACAACAGGGTAAGGAGCATATTTCTCATTAGCAATGAAGAAAACCTGTCAACTTAAAATTATAAATACAGCTAAAATATTAACAATAATACTAATTAAAATAGATGAACACCACAATGCTATTAAGTAGCTTTTGAAAAATGTAATATACTAATTACCTTTTTTTGCTCACATCAAATATTCATTACTCTAAAATACAGTTTTATCGTAAAGCTCTATAAGGAAAGAGAAGAGATCAGAACTGTCTTATTCATAATTTTCTTCCCAGTCACAAATACATTGCTTGTTACCTTGTCATAACTCAATAAACAGTTACGGGAGAAATATATTAACAGATTACGTCTCTCAACCTTGATCTCTACAATATTTCTTCCTTCCAATCAACATGCTTCTTGAAGTTTAGAAAAAGTAGTCTCTCACGCTTTATCTCCTACTCTTTTGCAAGTGATATGGAATTTGTTTCTTCCCGAAAGAGTGGAAATGTGAAATATTTTTCTCTGGAAAGAAGGGTAAGAAAATAAGAAACTACAGCGTTGGAATTAAGAATCCCAGAGTGCATTTAAATAAGGAATAAATGTATTGCCTTCCCAATGAAAGCAGAGACCCCCAAGTCAACTTCCTTAAAGGGCTGGACAGATCATGTTGTGAATGTTTGAGGACAGATAAGTCAGTAGATTGTACCGTGACCTCTGATAAACACAATCAGAGCATGTTGAAATTGTACATCCCCAAATATTATGAATTGGGTATTCTGGAAAACACCTCTGAAAAGAAACTTTAAAACACTGGGAAAAAAAATGAAATCGGTATTTAGTTGAAGGACCTCATTTCAGGTAAGCAGGGAAGCATTTAGATAAAGCAAGGGGGAATGCAGCAAAACCCTGGAATTGCTGGCTGACACCAGAAAGTTTATGTTTTGGGTTCTAATGTGTGAGGGATAAAAGGCAGGGCTTCAGGTCAGCATATGATAGGGAGTTGGGACTGAGATTTCCTCATACATAAGAATTTTGAAATGCTATAACCTTAATGAAAGAATAGGTTAGAAAAGAAATCTATATATTGTCAACAGGAAGGACACTTTTCTTTCTCAGCATCAGATCTGAGTGGAAAAAAACAAACAAACAAACAAACAAACAAAAAACCTTATGTAATTCTAAGCATGCCCCTATTAAGAGTCTGTAATTTCCTGACAATGGATGAAATCCCAAGGAAAGAATTAACACAATGGCCCAGGATTAATACCACTCTTAGTTGTGTGGTAGAAGCCAGTGCTTTCTGGAATAATGGTCTGTCCCCTAAGGCTTCCTGGAGGACTTACTAGACTTGGGTCAGTCAAATAGGTTGGAAATGGCACTTTTCCGCTTGAAGCTTTCTAGACATTCCTGATCCATAACATTAAGTTATTGGGCTAAAATGTTTTTAATGTCATTTCAACTTTGTGTTTGTCTGATTTAGCTTGTGTCACAAATCTAAAATTTTTTGCAAGCTACACATCACGGCCATCTCCAAGTCATTGGAAAACAAACAGTAAGAGAACTTTGTCGACGTATCTGTTTTCCTGCAATGTTACAAACTATATTAGTGCTTGATACATCGAAATTCACATGACGGAAATATGAAAAAAGATTTTTCAGCTAATTTCAAACAAAATGAAAAGCTCCTGTTCTCATTAGTCAAAATCTTACCTTACTCAGAAGATGATCAAAACCAAAACTAAAGATGTAGCAACTGAGTCATCATTAAATTTTACTTGAAACGTGTTATGTAAGCAGTCTTGTTCTCAACCATGCAGTAAAGAAAAACAAACATTCTGTGGAGGCCGATTTGAACGGAACAGAACAAAACTCACGCCCGCCGGTCACTGATCCTAGCCAAGCTGTGGGAACCATACTTGTTAAAGCGATCAAAGTCCTCAGTGGTAGAATTTCTTTTGCTTCATTTTCACCAAAGCTTTACAAGCAGAAAATGTTTCCATTTGGATAAAAGTTTCCCTTAGTACTGACTAATTTTAATTTTAGGTTCTTTGAAAACCCACATCTAATTGTCTAAGGCATTTCTGGCACTAACAGTAGGCAAGCTGTGAACATTTGTAGGCAAGAGTGAAAATTTTTCTCTGAAAAGAAGGGTAAGAAAATAAACTGTAGAGTTGGAATTAAGAAACCCAGAATATATTTAAATAAGACATAAATGTATTACTTAATAAATATTTGATGAGTGGATTAAGAAAAATAAGCTCATGATAATTATGTAATTACCACTGTACTTAAAGGAAAGTCATTTGGGTCCCAAAACTAACTGTAAGGTGAAGGTGAGCTGAGAGCAAACAAAAGGAAACAGAATTTAAAAAAATAAGAAGCACACAAAATTCAAGTCATTTATTCAAACTTAAGTGAAATAATCAGGACGGAGATTACAGTTGTTGCTGTCTGTTGTAGAAAAAAGCTAGAACATAATTCTTCATTAATTGCTTTCAACTGAACAGGTCAATCGCTCCCTTGATTCATTATTTAAAAAAACAAAAACCTTAACAATTTCTTCCTGCTGGTGTGTAAAGGCACAGCACTCATGTCATTCTCTAAACTCTCGTTAGGTGTAGAATGAAGTCAGGGCTAAAGCTTATTAGGGCTTTGGGGAAAAAGTGAGTGTTTAGGGCACCAACAATGAGAAATGCTGTTCTCCGCACTAATACAATATTCCAAGAAGATTTGCTAAGTTTAACCGAGTCTAACTGAGCTAAGTTGAACTGAATTGAATTCAGTCTAAATGAATCAATTGCAGGTCATACTGTTGAGTTTTAAACCCAATTTTTTTTTTTTTCCTGAAAGAGTCCTTGAGACCCATCCTTCAGCAGAGGCCGAGGATATCTATCTATAATTTCTTTCTGGGAGCAGTTAACATTTTAAAAGATTTTGTTTAGAAGTGGTTTCCTCAATATCTTTATTATGCAATATTAGTTCTCTTTCATATCCACTATTTTCCATTGGAACCACAAATGAGAATATTTTTTGCTGCACTTCTTGTTAACATCTGATTCCACAACGAGACTCCCCATGTGTTTTGCTCACCTCTCTGTCCCAGGACTGGTTTAGTGTCTGGCACAGAATAGCTGCTTAATATTTGATGAATGGATTAATTAATTAATATAAATAACAAGAAAAGAGAATCCTAATTATGTAATTACCATTGCACTTGAAGGAAAAAGTTGGACTGAAGGAAATGTGAATGCTTGCATTTCTGCTTCATAAGTATGCTGCAGAAGTTGTTTCTCTCTATACAGCCTTTGCCTGTAAGCTTTTGGTCTGTAGACGTAGTTGATTTCTTGGAAGTGCTCCTTTCATTGTTGACATCGGTATGTACAGAAGGAAATAGCTGATTTGAGAACACGCCAAGGTGTTAGGGAATCAAATATGGGTCTTGGAACAAATGGAACAGAACTGAGTTTGTTTAGCCTTGACAACAAAGTTTGTACCTGTTAAAGTAGATTTTATGTATCAATTTCACCGTGAAGAAACTGAAGACCAGAGAGGCCAAGGAGCTTGTCTGAAGTTCAAAGGCAGGGCTGATGTGCAGGTGACGCAAGCACTCCACACTGACTGTCCTGCTTTGTCAGCCGTGCCATTACTGGTTGTTAAGATTCAGGTACTGCCGTGGACAGCAGTAGAGCGCACACAGAAATAGACTACAAAGCTCCTGCTTTTTCTAATATTCTTTATTTGCTATCACTTTATTTTGAGTTCAGAAACCGGGATATGACCCAGAATCTCCTTTGTATTCACTCTTTGGTACTCCATAAGGCACTTGTGCCCTCTGAGCCTCATTTTCTTTATATGTGAACACGAAGATAACCGTCCGCACTTCATTATTTTGAGAGTTAAACAAGAAACCGTTGGGAAAGGTAATGGAATTCCTGGCACTCACTAAACATCGTTCAAATCTGGATCTGTCGTGAGCCCCATACATTCTCTTGATAGTCAAGGTTTGATCATATTTTCCTGGCATTGCTCTGAAATGCATTGTCTCACCCTGTCTTCAACATCAAAACAGTTGGGACCTATGCACTAAATTACCTTGTTTACTGTCTCCCGAAGTTCCCTGGTTGGACGGAGCCTCTGCCGCCCATAGTGGTGAGTGCCTGACACCACACACCTGATTGGCTTCCTGCTCTTCTCCATCTTCCTAGGCTGCTTCCTGGATTCAACACGTAAACTATTTGCATTCAAACTACTTGTCTCAGGAACTCAAACCACTCAACCAAAAAATAATAATCCCATCAAAAAGTGAGCGAAGGTCATGAATAGACATTTTTCAGAGGAAATCATACTAATGACCAACATTGAAAAAAAATGCTCAACATCACTAATCATCAGAAAACTGAAAATTAAAAGCACGATGAGATATCATCTTACACCAGTCAGAATGGCTGTTATTAAAGAATAAAAAAATAGCAGATGTTGGAGAGGCTGTGGAGAAAAGGGAACGCTTATATACATTCTTGCTGGAGATGTAAATCAGCACAATCTCTATGGCGAACAGCATGGAGATTTCTCAAAGAACTAAAAGTAGAAACCAGTGGATACAGCAATCCCCCCTATTGGGTATCTACCCAAAAGAAAAGAAATCATTATACCGAAAAGATACTCGCACTCATATGTTTACCACAACACTATTCACAATAGCAAACATATGGAAGTAACCTCAGTGTCCATCAAAAGATGATCAGATAAAGAAAGTGTGATATGTATATACATACAAAGTGGAATACTATTCAGCCATTAAAAAGGAAATACTACCTTTAACAGCAACATGGATGGAACTGGAGGCCATTATCCTGAGTGAAACAACTCAGTCACAGAAAGAAAAATATCACATATTCTCACTATCGTATCTTCATATAAGTGGGAGCTAAATAATGAGTAAATGTGGACAAAGTGTGGAATGATAGCTATGGAGCAGTAGCGGTGGATAATGACAAATTACTTAATGGATATATTATTGAATGATGGATACACTAAAAGCTCAGCCCTACACCACTATGCAGTATATCTCTGTAACAAAGTTGCACTTATACCCCTTACATTTATGCAGTAAATAAACTACTTGCTTCGGGGTCTGGTTCAGGGGACTGCAACTAAAATAGGGCTATCTTCATATACGTATTAGTCCGAGTTCTCCAGAACCAATAGTGTGTGTCCGTGTGTGTGTGTGTGTGTGTCCGTGTGTGTGTGTGTGTGTGTGTGTGTGTGTGTATAATATATTATGGCAGTTGGCTTGCCCAATTATGGAGACCTAGAAGTCCCATGATCTGCTGTCTTCAAGCTGGAGAACCAGGAAAGCCGGTGATGTACTTGAGTTTGAACTTCAAGGCATGAGAACTGGGAGAGCCATTGGTCTTGCTCCCAGCTTGAGGCCAAAGGCCTGAGCACCAGTGTGGCTGTTGATGTAAGTCCTGGAGTCTAAAGGCTCAAGAACCAGGAGCTCCAAGGTCAGGGGGGTGGAGAAGATAGACGTCCCAGCTCTGGAAGAGACAGAATTTGCCTTTCCTCTGATTTTTTTGTTCGATTCCAGCTCGTAATGGAATGACTAATGTCCACCCACATTGGGGAGGGTGGTCTTCTGTACTCAGCCACTAAGTCAAATGCTAGGCTCTCCCAGAAACACCCCCTCCCCCCCACACACATAAATAATGTTTCACCAGCTATCTGAACCTCTTAGTGCAGTCGAGCTGACACATGAAGTTCACCACACAATGTGTTGCATCCCCACACACTCCCAACAGGTTCAAGCTCTTTGTTTCATAGCAATCCCACGGCTTTCTGTATCCTAGGGTGGCACAACTGCTTTGGCAGGGCATATGTTAGAAACCTCTGGTTGGGCCATCTTAGTGTCTCAGTTTGTGCCTGTGTCACTGTTTCTGAACGTTAATCCAATTGTCATCCATCCTCACATAATGGACGCCTGCTCTATGATTTACGTGTTCCTCACCCTTTCTTGGAACTCCAGGGTCTGCTTCCATCTTCTGCTCTTTCATTCTTATGGCCTTAGCTGCTGCCTGGAGATGCATGATCACCTGGGATGCAGATCCCGAAGGTGTCAGGAACCAGGCTGGAGACAACGTGGCCGTAAGATTTCGACAAAATAGAAATCTGCGGTGGTGAGAGGGACTTCCCAACTTCATTATGATTATGAGAATTTCAAAGAAGGGACATCTGGTTTCTTGAATAATTTACTCAACATGGTTTACAAAACATATGTGAACCTAAAAAGTAAAATAAGCCCGGGCACAGTGGCTCACATCTGTAATCCCAACAGTTTGGGAGGCCAAGGAGAGTGGATCACCTGAGGTCAGGAGTTCAAGACCAGCCTGGCCAACATGGTGAAACCCTGTCTCTACTAAGAATAAATCAGCCAGGTGTGATGGCAGGCACCTGTAATCCCAGCTGCTGGGGAGGCTGAGGCAGGAGAATCACTTGAACCCGGGAGGCGGAGGTTGCAGTGAGCCGAGACTGTGCCACTGCACTCCAGCCTGGGCGACAGAGTGAGACTCCATCTCAAAAAATAAAAAAAAGGAGAATAAAAACCAACATTTACCAATTATGAGAAAGTGATGTAATCTTCAGATTAGCACTGTTGCCAACATCAAGACAATGATACATTCTCCTTTCATCCATTCATTCAGCAAATTCTAATAATTGATATTTACATGCTTGTGGGAATGTTTTGTTTCTTTCTTTCTTTTAAACCCATAACTGTGCCAAGTGCCAGGAGATAGGCTCATGAATTAAAATCAGTAGTCCATGGCCAGGCACATTGGCTCACACCTGTAATCCCTACACTTTGGGAGGCTGAGGTGGGAGGATCACTTTAGCCCAGGAGTTTAAGACTAGCCTGGGCCATAGGGTGAGACTGTCTCTATTTAAAAAAAAAAAATGAAAAAGTATTTAAAAATCAATAGTCCTTGACCTCAGAGAGCCTATAGTCTGGTAGACAGGAGGCAAAAAATGGAATAATTATTTAAGAGAAAGTTATAATCATCATGTAAGATAAACACCTGGAAGAAAATACATCCAGTTTTCTGAGATCATAGAAAAGAAACTTAATGAGACTAGGGTGTCAGGGCAGGCTTCCTTAAGGAAGTCACACGTGTGCTGACGTCTGAAAGATGAACAAGGAGGAGCTACAAATAAGTGGAAATTAACCAGATGTAATTGGAGATGTAAGGTACTAAAGAGATGTCCCTAAAAGAGAGCAGATGTGCCTGCTTTATGGTAGAGGAACATTCATAATGGGAGAGAGAAAACTACTTATCTAGCAGCCCGTACCCTTATAGGCAGCTGCACTGGACTAGAGCCCTCAACAGGGAAGGGACCTGCCTGCTCTGCTGCTGTTGCTCCTCCAGCGCTCAGAGCCATGAGCGCACGGAGGGTGCTGGTCAACACCAGTCCAGCGGCAGTGCAGACAGCCCTTGGGCTGTCAATGGCAACCCTGGGGCTAACGGCTGGCACATCCGAGGTGCCCAGAACATACTTATTAAATTAAAGAAAGTGAATGGAGCCTCCAGAACATACCTTCTTACCTTAATATTAGGAAATTGTTCTTTTCCCGTATTTTTCCTGTTTTATATTAGCAAAGGTAGGAACCATCTGGACATCACGTATTGTTTTACCTGACGGGAAACACTCTCCTTCAGCTTTTACTTCACAAAGAAATAAACATTCCATAATCAGATCTTAGCTAACTAGAGAGAATTTACCAAGATAAACCAAAGAACATTCCTTCCAAAGTATATTTTTCTTTAAAAGTTTTAACGATAATTTCTTTATAAAGTTCAATATATCCTAAGACATGGAAAGATACATTCTGCCCAGTATTTACTGCCATCATGAACTCTTAAAGTTCTAAAATGTTGCTTTATTCAAAATCCAAAATTATAACTTGAAGTATGTGGAAAATTCCCAGAATCTAAGCATATGAAGTAAAATTGGCATGAGGCACATGCTTTTATTTATTTATATTACAAAATCAAGTTATCAAAATGTTGGCAAAATAATTTTAATATCTAATAGAAAAGGCAAAATAAACATGGCTGATATGTTAAACACACCCACACATACACCCCCCCCCATATTCCTGAAAAATTTTAGTGTGTTTGCAAATCCATTACCAAATTGAACATCTATAAATGGAAAGATAAACAGTTCGAGCGTCAGCAAGCTCTGGGTTCCAGTCCCGCTGTGTACACTTGGATTCTGCAGGCGTAGCATGGCCGGAAGCCCACAGACCTGCCGAGAGGCCGTGGGCACAGCGCCACGCCTGAGCGCAGTGTGGCAGTGACTGGCTGGTGGCCCAGCACATGGACCTAGGAATCATTGTGGTGTCTGACACCATGCAGGTGTCACCACACATGGCATTCCCGACAGATGGATGAACTGAATTTACAAATAGCTATAATTGGTTAGCATCAGGGTGAAGATTTAGTATGGTGACAAATCCCCCCAAATAGTGACATAAAAACCTTTACGTGTATTTCTCTCTCGGAAAACCATCCCTAGGTGGTGGGAAGTGCAGGCTGGCAAAAAGTACATTCCTCCCATCTCGTTAGGACATCCTCTTCTGCCTGATGGGAACCGGGTCAGAGGCACCTGCGTCTCCCAGCTCGGGTGAAGGGAGAGGGTCGAGAAGTGTGTGGTTGGTGTTTTAAGGCCCCGATCCAGAGTGGCAAATGTCACTTCCACTCAAACTCCATTGAGTGGAACTCAGTCACAAGGCCACCACTCTCTCCACAGAAAGCTCAGAAACATCACCCTGGAAGGCCAGCCGCAAGTCAAGGACCAGCATAGTGTTTGCAGGGAAATGCGAAGCAGATCTGGTAACTAGCTGTATCCCCCTCAGACCCCGACAGTGTCACCCGATTCTTGGGAGTGCTCTTTTCCCACACACAGGCATATGTGCTGCCCTCCCCAGGGAGCCCCAGAGTCCCCTCTGTATTGCCCCCAGCCCAAGGTCTAGGTTCCCGAGGTATTGGAGGCTCTTTTTGGTTTTTATTTTTATTGTTTTTTTTGAGATAGAGTCTCACTCTGTCACCCAGGCTGAAATGCAGTGGCACAATCTAGACTCACTGCAACCTCCACTTCCTGGGTTCAAGCAATTCTCCTGCCTCAGCCTCCCAAGTAGTTGGGATTATAGGCGTCTGCCACCATGCCTGGCTAATTTTTTTGTATTTTTAGTAAACATAGCGTTTCACCATGTTGGCCAGGCTGGTCTTGAACTCCTGACCTCAGGTGGTCCACCCACCTAAAGTGCTGGGATTATAGGAGTGAACCACCGCACCCAGCCTGGAGGGTCTTTTTTATCTGGTCCAGAGGTAGCGGCTCACTGTCCATTGGCTTCCAGCTACAAGGCCAGTTTTCTATGTCCCTCCCACTCACGACCACAGTAGTGGAGCTGGAACAGCGCATCTGCAGGGAGGACACAGCTGAGGCCAGGGAAGGGCAAAGGGCGATGTCTATGGTCCCAGCTGGGCAGGAGTCACTCACGCTCTGCCGCCGTGCCCCTGAGTGCGTCCTTGCTCGCATCCCTCCGCTGTGGCTGGGTCTGCACCTCCCAGAATCACTCTTGATCACCATCTCCCATGACACCCAGCTGTGACAGCTGGCTTCACCTTTTGGAGGGGGTCTTCTCTAACGCATCATGTTCACACCTATATCCAAAGTGGAGGGGTGCTAAATACTTCTGAGGTTTCAAGTAGTCACAGGCATTTGTAAACCAGGTTTGTGGTTTTAAAAATTGTGTAGGCTTCTTAGTGGGTTTATTTTCTTCCGCTGAGTGCCAGGTTCTAGAAACCGCACACAGAACTCCATCCTGCATATAGTCCTCAGGCCTGCCTGATGGCCTGGCTTCCAGGATCCATCCGTCTCTTTTTTGTAAAGGCACCAAGTTTGAGGCCGTGAGAAACAGTGAGTTTATATGTAGAAGTAACACCCTTGGTCAGATCTTTCTGGCTTTGGCTTAACAGTAGGCCTTTAAGAAAGGCTCTGAAAACCAAGTTACGTATCTCTTGCTGTTGAGAGCACAGAAGCAGGAGGGGTTTCCAGCCCCGGCCCCATCTGCTTTCTTCCATTCCTACTTTAAAATGAGCCAGCTCTTGCCTGTGTTTGTTTCTTTCGTGATACCTCCCTAACGCAGCGAGGCCGAGCGACGCAGATCCACACTCTGACACCACGGCTCGGGGTTTGGTCCGGACACGTGGCCTGCCTCTCCGGTTATCACAGGGGAGAGTCTTCCAAACATTTCACCAGAGCATAACGAGGCTCGCTAGTTCTCCACCCTGAGATCCACGTGCCTTCCTCTGCCACCTCCTGCGCTTACTCAGTCGACAGATTTTGGGTCCTGTTGTGTTAGCATTCGAGGTGCAGGTGCTGGCTCCTGTATCAGTTGTGGGGAAACTAAGCTGCCAATATAAAGAGGTACCATGACACCCTGAGCTAAAATAGGGTGACTATGTAATTCAGTGACAGTGAAATTTCAATTGACAGTGAAAGGGGATGCCGTTTATAATGATGCCAAGACAACAGGCATAAAACAGATGGAAACCATGTCCATGCTATTTAAAACACCAAACGTATTTCACTCTCAGGTAAGCGCACTGAGGTGAGTGGTCTGCATTGGCGGCTTGGCGCTCTCCACGGGGCCTTCCAGGGAACCAGTTCCTTCTATCTTTTCCTCCACTCCCTGGGGTGTTTTCCCCAGGGTTCAATGGGATCTCAGTATTTTAGAGAGAGACAGATATAGACAGAAAGTGTGGAAGCGTGCTTGCCCAAAACTTGAAGCCCACGACCAGCAGCGGCAAACATCACTTTCTTCTCATTTCGTTGGTGAGAACCATCACACGTGTCCTGCGAGAGTGACTTGGAAATGCATGTCTGACTGGGCAGCGAAGGGCCCAGCCACAAAGGAGGTCACTCTGGAGGAATGGAAGGGAGGTTTGGCTGATATCCAGAGGCCTCTATCAGAACAGCGATCTTCCTCAGGAGGAATTCTTTCCTCATTGTAATCTAAGGATAAAATTCCCAGCATCCACAGGCTTTCATAGCTTCCCTAAGATGGCATCTACATGTTTATTAATTTCATTCGCCCATTACGTATCCTGGCTTGGAAGTCTCCAGGGCCTGAAGCTTTAACCAAACTTTTGACATATGTGGTCTTGCATCATTACTTTTCACATTCAGGCTTAGTTTTGTATTTCAGTGGTGTACCGTCTATGTTTATACAAATTGACCTCCCCTTTTTTGTGGGCACTGACAGTACTCTCAATTATTAAATGGTACAGTCTTTGTTACTATACTAGTCAGAGATTCCCGACTTCGCTTATTAAGGAAAGATCAGTTTATATCCTTCTCCTTTCCTTCATTTCTTAAACATATGTTCATATTTTCCCTGATTGTGCGTAAGACTTGAGCTACTGTCTTAAGAGCAACTAGCACCCAAGTAACCTTTGTGGTCTTTTATTGCTTAGAAAACTGTTACTGAAACTTACCTAATAATCACAATGATGAGATAGTTTTCCTTCCTTTTTAGGAGGGAGCACAAACACCTCTTTCTGTGGCAGACTCCAGTCCTCCTTCCTGACCAGTGGGGATAGCGGCTCATCTGACTCCTCCCTTCCCTGGGAATGACTTTGCCACCACTTTTCACTGCTCACATCATTAACTTTGGTGCATTGAGATTTACTAATTGAAGCCTTGACAATCTCCTGCTGTTAGAGAGGCTTGGTTTGGCAAAACAACCTAGAGGCCGTTTCACTGAAGAAAGATGACTTATGTGCTCTTCATACACAGAAGGTGCTGTGTCTCAGCCCTTAGTACTCCTCAATCCTTCAGCATTCCACATTTCAATTCTACTACTAAGAATGTAAGTCCCCCACCCCCGAAAACTTGGTGTAAGTAAGTGCGGAGCAGTTGCCTACGGTGAGATGCTTCTCCCAGTCATTGCGCTTCCCTAGGGCACATTATGTAGCCTTGAAGTCAATCGACTCTCCCAGAAAGCTAGCGTAGCATCTCGACTGGGCCACCACTGCAATCACCTGAAAGAGTCACTGTGCTTTATAAAGTTTAGGAATTTAAGAAGAAGACAGCTGGGGGAGTCTGTCTCATCGTGGGATAAATCACTGAGTGAGATAAATATCTTTGCCTAAAAACTGCCTCGAGGTGAAAATGTCAATGTATTAACGTACTGTGCAAACATGAATTTATGAAATGACTAAGTGTGAAATGAACAATTAATGACTGAAGGTTGAAAGGCTCCTTTTACCCGCAGATGGCGGTGATGGTGAAGGTGACACTGGGCCATGCATTTACGACTCAGCTACATTATCAGAAGGATGATGGTGTTTTCTTCTTCTTTTCAGATTTTCCTAATACAGTATATAAAAATAAAGCCTTTCATGGGAATTAAAATGAAAGAGTCCTTTCAGAGTTCCAAAAATATTACCCAAACCCTGCCAAGATTAATATGGTCAAAGTTTCCATGAAAAGCATAATTTTATGGGAGTTATGCTTGTTCAGATGCATACAAAAAATACCTGTTGAGAACTCCTTTTTGATTAAAAAAAACACCCTCTGAAGGTAAATCTGGTTTATCGTATTGCAGCACTCATATTACCATTGGTGTTGCTACTATCGTTTTGTCCATGTTCAAAGGTTGAAGTTTTGTTTTTTCTAGTTTGCCATCAAACATATAATCATGTCTGTTCATAAATCTTTATCCTTCACATGGTTATGCAATGCTTCCTCATGCCTGAGCTGTTTCTTAGATACTGTGTTTTTTTCCCCATTTTTAACCATGAAGAATGTGAAGCACAGAGAACTTAAGTGACTTAAACCAAAACCATATAGCAAGTAACTGTGAACTCATACTGAGGGTTCCACATCTGTTGTTTTTCTGTCTACTGAAATACCTCTACAGCATACCATGATTTTAATGAAACTGGGTGACATGAAGCAATGAGCTGCATTTAACGTAGCTGTAGCCAGAGATGGCACTTTTTCCTAATGCTGTACCTTCGTCTTTAGAGCCTGTGCAGGCCACTTGCGTGGGAGAGAAAACAAAGCTCCTGGAAACGAGGTCACCTCCAGACTTGCAGTCTCTGGGTCTGCCCAGGAGAGCTAGAGGCAACTGGAGTGTTTTTGGGAACTGCGCTGCCTTTGAGAGATAGCATCACTGTAAGCGACACTGCCGTCTCATTAGCACACATTCTAATCTGGCTTTGTGTGAGGTTTTCCACTCAGTCCTTGGTTATTGTGCTTTGGTGGAGAGATCTGGCAAATGATATTCCAGTGACCTCATTCCTCTAAAGCACCGGCTGAAGCCAGAAATTGAATTCTGCAAAATGGAAATGGCTTGAGGGCAAAGGAAAGTATGAAGATTGTACTGGTCAGAGAGGCTGCTAGAGGGAATAAATAAAATATGACTCCAAGAACTGAATTTGGCTTCCTTTTTGAAGATCAGTAAACGGGTGGTGGTGTTCCGGGTAGACTGGTGAGGAAAATGATGTACCAAATACAGAAGGATTAGATTTGGTGGGCTGTGAACCAAACTGACTCTTATGAAAATCAAATTTCCTATAAAGTGATTGTTTATATGTGGCACAGATTACATACAAAATACATAAGACTTGATTCGTATTCTAATTGAAATTTCCGTAACACCTGAAGTTTAAAAGAAACTTCAAAAACATCACTGATATCCTGACTTAATTGAAAAGCAAGATTATATCCTGAAAATATCCGAGAATAATAGTGTCACAATTGTAATCGGATTTGCCATGTAATATCTCCTCTATCATTAGATCAGAATTGTCCAACAGAAAGGGTCCATTTGAATACTTTACTGCTGTTAAAGACAGACACACTCACACTCATATAAAAAAGAAAATGAGTTTAAAGCATGTGTAGATCTATGGAAAAAGCAACAGTATCTGTGGTAAATTTATATGTAATGTACATATATCAGCACACAGAGATGAGCTTCCTTCTTGCAAAAAACAAACAAAATTGTGGTGCTTAATGCTCTTTGGTGGAACTGAAGAGACACAGGCTAAGCAGCCAGCTAGACTTAGATTCAGATATCAGACTTCAGATATCAGTCGACTCATCCGTGTAATAGGTTGGTAGTAACTGAGATAAGAACAGCTTGGCACTCAGCTGTTGCTTCCTAAAGGTATGCTCCTGACCTTGACGTGACTGTTGCAGGTGGCCGAGTATCTGTTTTGCTAGCAGGGTAGAACTTTGTAAGTGAAATACTATTAATTAGTATCCTGTACTATTTCATATTTTTTGTGCTTCATAACAATCATATTTTTTACGATTTAAAGTTTTGTGGAATATAACTTTACATTTCAATTTTGTCACTTTCCACTACATGTTCATAGATTGAGTCATGAGCTACTGAATTTTCCACAGTTTTGCAAATAGTTTTTAAAAAAACACTATTCACAAACGTTGCTAGCCTGTCTACTAAATTTTTAATACTTTTCATTAGCTTTATTCAGTGTTCAAGTCATAAACTTCTTAGTTGTTTGGCAAAGATAGGTGAAGTAAATGAACATTGTATTGTAACCCAAAAATGTTTTTTATTTTTTAAATTAACACATAATAATTATATATATTTATGAGTACATAGTGATGTTTCCATGATCAGATTAGGATAATTCACATATCCATCACTTCAAACATTTATTATTTCTTTTTGTTGGGAATATTCAATAACCTCTCTCTTAGCTATTTGAAAATATATAATAAATTATTGCTAACTACAGTCAGCCCACGGTGATACAGCAACTAGAACGAATTCCTCCTATTAGCTGTAACTTTGTATCTTTTAACTAATCGCTCCCTGTCAATAAATAGTATCTACTTTCTACTTCATGAGATCAACTTTTTTAGATTCCACAAATGACAACATGTAGTGTTTATCTTTCTCTTTCTGGCTTGCTTCACTCATCATAATGACTTCCAGTTCCATCCATTTGTCTGAGAATGACAGAATTTCATTCTTGTTTATGACTGAATAGTATTCTGTGTGTGTGTGTGTGTACGTGTAGGGGTGTGTGTGTGTGTTTGTGTATACACACACACACATCAGATTATCTGTGTCCATTCATCTGTTGATGAACACCCAGGTTGATTCCATATCTGGACTATGGTGAACAGTGCTGCAATAAACATGAGGTTGCAGATATCTCTTAACATACTGATATCCATCAGGTGCAGTGGCTCACACCTGTAATCCCAGCACTTTGGGAGGCCAAGGCAGGTGGATCACTTGAGGTCAGGAGTTCAAGACCAGCCTGACCAACATGGTGAAACCCTGTCTGTACTAAAAATACAAAAATTAGCCAGGCGTGGTGGCACATGCCTTTAATCCCAGCTACTGCGGAATCTGTGGCAGGAGAATCCCCTGAACCCAGAGGCAGAGCTTGCAGTGGCACAATCTCGGCTCAATAAAATCGCTTGAACCTAAGAGGTGGAGGTTGCAGTGACCCAAGATCACACCACAGCACTCCAGCCCAGGCAATAAGAGTGAAACTCTGTCTCATATGTGTGTGTGTGTGTGTGTGTATGTATGTGTATATATGTATATGTATATGTATATGTATATATATATGTATATGTATATAGATATACTGATTTCCTTTCCTTTGGATTATATGGTCCAGCAATGGGATTGCTAGATCATATGGTAAGTCAATCTGTAGTTGTTTGAGGAAACTTTAAGTTGCTCTTCAGAGTGGCTGTACTAGTTTACATTCCCACCAATAGTATATAAGTGTTCCATTTTTTTCTTTTTTGGGACAGAGTCTTGCTCTGTCACCAGGCTGGAGTGCAGTGGCACGATCTTGGGTTACTACAATCTCTGCCTCCCAGGTTCAAGTGATTTTCCTGTCTCAGGCTCCCAAGTAGCTGGGATTATAGGTGTATGCCACCACACCCAGCTAATTTTTGTATCTTTAGTGAAGACAGGGTTTCACCATGTTGGCCAGGATGGCCTCGATCTTTTCACCTTGTGATTCCCCCTCCTTGGCCACCCGAAGTGCTGGGATCACAGGCGTGAGCCACCGCGCCCGGCCAAGAGTTCCCTTTAACCCTTGGCAGGGTTTGTTGGTTTTTGTCATTTTGAAAATTGCCATTCTAATTGGAGTGAGATTATAGCTCATTGTGGTTTTGATATGCATTTCTCTGATGATTAATGATGTTGTGGATTTTTTCATATACTTATTGGCTATTGTATATCTCCTTTAAAGAAATGTCTTGAGCCCAGGAAGCAAAGGTTGCAGTGAGCCAAGATCATGCCACTGCATTCCAGCCTGGACAACAGAGGCAGACCCTGTGTCAAAAAAAGAAAGAAAGAAAAGAAAAAGAGAGAGAGAAAAATGCCTATTCATATCCTTGTCCACTTTTTAAATGAGATTAGTTGTGGGTTTTTTTTCTGTTGAGTTGTTTGAGCTCCTTGTATAGTTTGAATATTAGTCTCTTACCAGATGAATAGTTTGCAAATATTTTCTCCCATTCAGCAGGTTATCTCTTCACTCTGTTGTTTTCTTTGATGTGCAGAAGCTTTTGAGTTTAATATAGTCTTATGTGTCTATTTTCGGTTTTGTTGCCTGTGCTTTGGAGGTCTTAGGTAAAATCCGCCTAAACCAATGTCCTGCAACGTTTTCTCTGTGCTTTCTTCTAGTAGTTTTATTGTTTCAGGTTAGCCATTTTAGCTTTTAATCCATCTTGAGTTGATATTTTGTATATAATGAGATATATGGGTCTAGCTTCATTCTTCTGTGTGTGGATATCAAGTTTTCCCACATTATTTATTAAAGAGACTGTCCTTTCCTTAATATATGTTCTTGACGCTTTTGTCAAATATCAGTTGGCTGTAAATACCTGGACTTATTGCTGGATTCTCTATTTTATTCCACTGATTTACGTGTCTGTTTTTATACCAGCGCCATGCTATTTTAGTTACTATGGCTTTGTAGCATATATTGAAATCTGGTAGTGTGATGCTTCCAGCTGTGTTCTTTTTGCTCAGAATTGCATTGACTCTTAGGGATCCTTTGTGGTTCTGTGTGAATCTTAGGATTGTTTTTTCTCCTTTTTGTGAAGAATATTATCGGTAGGGATTTCTTTCAATCTGTAGATTGCTTTGGGTATAGTCATTTTAAAAATATTTATTCTTCCAGTTCATGAATGTGGGCTGTCTTTCTATTTTTTGTGTCCTCTTCAACTTCTTTCATTAGCATTTTATAGTTTTCCTTGTAGAGATCTTTCACTTCCTTGGTTAAATTTATTCCTAAGTATTTTATTATTTTTGTAGCTATTGTAAATGGGATTGCTTTCTTGATTTCCTTTTCAGCTAATTCATCACTGGTGTACAAAAACACTGCCAATTTTTGGTATGCTGATTTTGAATCTGGCAACTTTACTGAATTTGTTTATGAGTTCTAAGAGTTTTATGGTAGAGTTTAGGTTTTTTCCAAATGTAAAATCATGTTGTCTGCAGAAAGGGACAGTTTGACTTCCTCCATTCTAATTTAGATGACTTTATTTCTTTTATTTGCCTAATAGCTCTGGCTGGGACTTCCAGTATTATGTTGAGTACCTACGGTGAGAGTGGGCATCCTTGTCTTATTCCGGTTTAGTATGATGTTAGCTGAGATTTTGTCATATACACCCTTTATTGTATTGAGATATGTTTCTTCTATACCTAATTTATTACAGATTTTTATCAAGAAAGGTTGTTGAATTTTATCAAATCCTTATTCTGTGTCTATTGAGATGATCGTGTGGTTTTGTCCTTCATTCTACTGATGTCATGTATCATAACACACTCTTATTTACCAAAAATGAGATCATAACTATATCTGATTTTAGGAGCCACATTCTCTGACTGACAGCGTAACTGTTTAGAGCATGAAAAATAAGAATTCAGACAAACTGGTCACTCACAAACATGAGATTTTATGTTCTAATTTTTTTTCTGTTATATTAATATTGGAAGAGTTTTCAGGTTTCAGAATCTTGGCCATTCACATTCCATGTTGTCAGAATAAACAAACTCCATAGAAATTTTAAGGCTGAATCATATTTCACATAATGTCACCAAACCAATCCACGTCTGAATGCATGTTTTAATGTCTAAGTTTTCTTGCAATGGCTTGTATTTAAAATTTACAAAGCTGCTTTATTTCTACTGACGTGTAAAACTCTAGGCCCTGTTTCTCAACCACTTTTCTTCAGGCCCACAAAAAAATCTTAGATTTTTTTTCTTTATTCTCCAGGTTCTAGGTCAGTTAATAATTTCAGACATCCAATTAAATATACTGATGTTTTTGCATAATTATTCATAGCATGGTAGTATTGGCTTTGCTCTATAAAATTTGCCTTATGTATAATTCTGTATTAAACAAAATCATATATAATGATTTATTAAACATTTTAGATTTTTCGTTAACTTCACAGTAGCAAATTTGTATGATAAACTGTGGGTGAAGCAAGACTAAATCCAATCACCCTAAACAGACTAATTTCTCAATGATTGAAAAAAAGATTCAAGTTGGATTGAGAAGATCCATTCCTTTTGCTGCCCCTATTCCATCGCTTCCTTTGGTAACAGCACCTTGATTTTCTTCAGCGAGCCATAGCGTTCCTCTTCACTTCCAGACCATGTGGTTTTGGGGTTGCTGATGCCAACTCCAGGCTGTGGTGAATCCTACTCTGACCATTGGCATATCCCAGACCTCTGGCTTCGGTGATTGGTTTCAGGATGGTCACATGACCCAAGGTGTTCAAGGGAGAGTTGACCAGGACTTTACTTGAACCATTGAGAAACAGTGAGCTTCCTTTCTCATAGGGCTGCTAAGCTGCTATCACGTGAGCTTGGGACAGTGAAAAACATGTCCTCACCGTGTCTGGAACCTGCCCTAGAGTGAAGTTCATGTCTTGAAAACCAGCGCTGAGACTTAAAGACAAGATCTGCACAACAGCATTTGATTTCGGTATTCCTGTAATGATATCTTCTCTGGGACCTTTCAAACAGTGTGAGGCAACATGTTCCTTTTTTAGTTGTCTGGTTTGTTATAGCAATTTTTAATGGCATTTCTGTCCCTTGCAACCAGAATAATCGTGATCAACATCACAGTCTTTTAAGAGATCTGAAGGAAACTACATTCTTCAGAGTCCTTAAGCATAGATCAAATAACAACATAAAGAAAATTAGAGTAATTTAAATTGCTGCTTTGTGCTTTGATCTATCTGAAATGTCCTTGACCCCGCCTACTAAGAGAATGTTGTCTGTTATCCTGACATTCATCTTTGATGACATAAAGATGCTTTTCTTCAGAACTTCATTTTAGCCCACAAGCAAACTGACAAGCTTTAAGGAAACTTAAATTGGCATTAAATTTAAGGTGCTTGTAACTCATGTGACCGTCTCCCCAGGCTTGGAGTCTGACGTGCGAGAGTTTCCTCATCCAGCCATGCTGGGTTGCACCCCTTTGCCTGCCTGTGGCGTCCCCTTCCCACTTACTGACCTTCACACACATGGTTCTGTCCACCAAGAATGCTCTTTGCTCTTCTTTGGATCTAATTAACTTCTATTTATTCTTCACATTTCAGTTCCAAGAAACATTCCTGGCCCCTGGATGTAACTGGGTAACTGGGTCCTCTGTCAGCAATCAAATGCCTAGTATGTCTTCTCAGTACTGTGCCTATTCATAATTAATTTGTAATTATCTATTTAATGTTTGTCTTCTCCAAAGGAAACTGCATTTCTCAGAGTCCATGAGGAGTTTGCTTGCCACCGCCTTCCAGCTCCTACCCCAATTCCTGGACACAGAAAATACTCAGTCATAATGCGCCTGTAACATACACAGCCTAGCATCACCATCTTTATTGCAGAGACTTACTCTGCTCTGAAGCCCTGACTGAGCCGAGCCTATTGCTGCTCCAGTACATGTATTGGATGGGGAGTTGGACATCTTCTTTGTACTCCTTTCTAACTGATCTTTCCTTGTTTCTGGAATCTCTCCAAACTCTCTTTTCCCAAGACATTCACAGCTCGTTTAATGCACTGAAAATGATAGCTGTATTTTGAGGTGTATACCTTTATGACACATTACTGAATACATATAGTAATTTTTTTCTCATGAATTCTATATTTTCTCCCTAACTTCCTTCCTTCCTTCCTTTCTTTTTCTATCTTTCTTGACAGAGTTTTGCTCTTGTCACCCAGACTGGAGTGCAATGGCACTATCCCAGCCCACTGCAACCTCTGCCTCCAGGGTTCAGGTGATTCTCCCGCCTCAGCCTCCTAAGTATCTGGGATTATAGGCACCTGCCACCACATCCAGCTAATTTTTGTATTTTTAGTAGAGACAGGGCTTCACCGCATTGGGCAGGCTGGTTTTGAACTCCTGACCTCAGGTGATCCACCCACCTCAGCCTCCCAAAATGCTGAGATTACAGGTGTGAGTCACCGTGCCCGGCCACCTGAGTGCTTTAAGACAGTGCTGGGCCCAGCCCTACCCTACACTGTATGTACACACTGTGGTCCTTGGTCTTCACCACGCATCAGAATGGTCTGCAGAGAGCTGAAAACAACAGGTGTATGAGACCCACTGCTTGGAGATTCTGTTTCATGTGGGCATAGGCGAGGTCCAGGTGTCCATGTATTTTGGAAACCAGGTGGTGATTTCAGTCAGCAGCCAGCATTAATAACACTGGTGTGTGGACACACATGCACAGGCAGTATAAACCGCAGCCTCGGCTGAGTGGTAAACATGGACCTGTGTCACTAGCTTTCTGTTGGGGCCACCAGAGATCTGTTCATGTAAGGGAGCCCAGTGTGAGGAAAGGACTCAGGCAGCTGAGGCCAGCTGTGAACAAAACCTTCCTCATGGGGGTGGGAGGCATGACCTGTGTGCAGCCAGGTGCCCACCTTTCAGCTCCGTCCCCGCCCTACGCCCACAGACTTGGTCCTGGGAGAGGGAGAGCTTTAAAGAAAAAAAGAAAAAACCCCAGCGACTTCAGGCTGCACTAGCCAACAGAAAGGAACAGAGAGCCACAGAAGAGACATGCTCCTCACTTCTCCACAGATGACCTTTTATTTGCTTTTGCAGGATGAGGCCATCAGTGCATTGCAGCGAGTCTGGGGTGGGGAGAAAGGGCCGCAGCTCCTGGCACGTGGTGGAATTAGCAAAATGTGCCAGGTGGGGGTCTCCAGGTATCTGACTGGACAATGAAACCCACTGCTCCCCTCACCCCTTTCTCTGTCACACACATGGCTAGTGACCTCCAAAAGTGTCTTGGGAGAATTTGGCAGGATGCTCACGTCCTGTGCTGGTGACAGCGCTGTTATCACTGTTACTGTGACCCTGTTTCTCAGGCTTGTAAGGTGACCAGAAGGAACACACACACACACACATGCACACGCACCCACACACGTATGCACACACACACATGAATGCACGCACACACACACAGCCACTGTCTCATGAGAGTGAAGACAGGTTCACACTCCTGGGGACACAGGAAGCAAAATATGAAAATGGAAGCTGCCCCCAAGCAGAAGACACTGGAGCCCCAGTTCACCTGCCCCTTCTGCAACCAGAAGAATCTAATGATGAGAAAATGGAACCAGCCCACACACCAACCCTGGAGTCACGACTTGCACTGTGTGTAACACACAACCAAGCTACAAGTTCCATGAATTTGTTTCTGGTGGGGACCAAAATCCCCCATCCCTAGGAACTGGTGAACACAGAATCCAGGATGATATATCTGACCCTATATTTCTGACCTATATATTTTTTCTTCTCTTTTTAAAAATTATTTATCTCTTCCAATGAGTCTATAATGGGCTGGCCACTTTCTTGATGAAGGGCATTTATTCCAGCTATAGAAAAATCTGGTTTCTCTGTCTACAGATAGTAGGTCACATCTCAAGCACTGAATGTCGCCTTACAGATCTGCCTCTAGCCAGTCTGTGTGATGCTGAAACTGAAGATCTCCCGCCCTCCACAACATCTCCAGGACGAATGACCCCACAGTGGCCAGAAGTGTCTCCACCCCACAGGAGCTGTGGCCAGGCACAAAAATCTGTCAATGGCCCTAAGTTGTGGTAAGAAGAAAGTCACTGTTAAATGCTTTCTGAAAATTCCCCTCTCACTTTACAGAAGATGATGATTTGTTACTTCCTGAATTTCACATTTGGAAACCCCGGTTTTCCCATCCAGGTTTTGCTGTTTAACTCACCGGGCTATAAATGCAGAGAAGGGAGTCGGAGTTAAATGAGTACCTCCTGTGGGACGTTTTAGAAAGAATTCAATTCCATAAGAAGGGGTCTGCAATTTTATCATTTAAATCATCAAATTAACAAATTTGGAATTAAACATTCCAAAACTCCAGGTATATGACGTGGTGGGGAACTTGTTTTCCAAGCCCTCAGAGAAAGACATGCCAAATGCTTAAATTTTTTAATATGTGATTTCTTCCCTCCCTCCCCTCCCCCTCCCTCCTCCGCCTCCCTCCCTTCCTCTCTCTCTTTCTTTCTCTCTTTCTTTTTGAGATGGAGTCTTGCTCTGTCGCCCAGGCTGGAGTGCAGCGGCGTGATCTTGGCTCACTGCAACTTCCGCCTCCTGGGTTCAAGTGATTTTCCTGCCTCAGCCTCCCAAGTAGCTGGGACTCCAAGTAGCTGGGACTACAGATGCGAAATTAGCCACACTCCGCGAATTTTTGTATTTTTAGTAGAGACAGGTGTCATCATGTTTGTTGGCCAGGCTGCTCTCAAAACCCTGACCTCGTGATCTGCCTGCCTCGGCCTCCCAATGTGCTGGTCGCTCACAGGTGTGAGCCACCGCGCCTGGCCAAGATTTTCTTTATTAAAGGAAAGCAACTTAAACACTTTCAGAAAATAATCTTGAACAGCAAAGAAAACTGATTTACCTTGTGCATCCCTACTGTTTTCTGCAATTGCTTGCCCTGCTAAAAGGGATAGACAGTGTTTTTATCAGAATTCATGAAAAGGATCCACTATCTGTTCAAGTTTTAAGGCCCACTAATATTTTCATGAGCTACAAAGTTTATATGGATTCCACATAGATTAACCAACACCTTACTCCCTATTTCATTCCCGTGTCATATGTGAATATTCATGTGAATCCAACCAACTGATAAAATGTAAGAACTTGATGTTCTTTAACTTTTGTTTTCCTCATTCATTCTTCTGAGAATCTAGGGACATAGAATATGCTAGTTTAGATGGCTGTGGATTCGATTAACTTAAAGACTTAAAGTAAGAAAATAAGACCTGGCTGGGTGCAGGGGCTCACACCTGTAATCCCAGCACTTTGGGAGGCCAGGGTGGGTGGATCACAAGGTCAGGAGATCCAGACCATCCTGGCTAATACAGTAAAACTGCGTCTCTACTAAAAATACAAAAAATTAGCTGGGCCTGGTGGCGGGCACCTAAAGTCCCAGCTACTCTCGAGACTGAGGCAGGAGAATCACTTGAACCCAGGAGGCAGAGGCTGCAGTGAGCCGAGATCGTACCACTGCACTCCAGCCTGGGTGACAGAGCGGGACTCTGTCTCAAAAAACAAAACAAAACAAAACAAAAACAGAAAATAAGACCTAATATTTTGTTTTCTTCTTACACACACACACACATCTTTTACTCAATTTTTTATTTATCTAAAGACATAAGAAATAGACCAAATGAAATGTAGAACCCTTTCTAACACCGAGTGCCACTGATTTTATGAAATGTATCATTGATCTCTGATCATAATCAGATGTACAATTCTACCCTAATTGGAAATAAAGAACAAAGCACTCAGTCAATAAAAATTTGAGAGCACGTTATTTAAACTCATAAAGTACCTAGAATTTTTGCTCTTCAATTGTTAATAAAGAAAGGTCACGATACTCAAAGGATAAGAGACTTCTCTGAGAAAAATTTTTTTTGTTTTTTTGAGACAGAATCTTACTCTGCCACCCAGGCTGGAGTGCAGTGATGTGATCTTGACTCACTGAAACCTCTGCCTCCCAGGTTCAAGCGATTCTCCTGCCTCAGCCTCCCGAGTAGCTGGGATTACAGGCATGAACCACCATGCCTGGCTAAGTTTTTGTATTTTTAGTATATACGGGGCTTCACCATGTTGGCCAAGTTGGTTTTGAACTCCTGACCTCAGGTGATCCGCCCGCCTCGGCCTCCCGAAGTGCTGGGATTACAGGCGTGAGCCACCGCGCCTGGCCTGAAAAGCTTTTAAACCCATTGTTAGATATATAATTTGATCAGCACATGTGTCCTGGTATTCGAAGTTTGATCTGTCACAGTAGGGAGGATTGGGTGGCAGGGAGAGGATTCCACGGGAAGGAGCAGGCCAGGCAGGGTGAGCAGGCTCTGGGTAGAGAGTTTCAATAATTTCAGCAGACTGGAGCATGGGGCTGTCCCTAACTGTCTGGCACCTGGTTAGGGAGTGATCAGGGCAGGGGGAATCATGACCCTGAATTTGAGATTCCCAATAGAGGAGGTAATTGGGGGTGTGGGCTTTGGATTGGTTCATTTGCATTTGAAAGGCCGTCCCTGGAACATGTGTCCTTCACTATCTCTAGGAATTGGCTGACTAGAGATGGTTGTAGGCTAACTGACTGCCAGTGCCACCAGGCTCAGCCAGACCCCAGATGTCAAACCATTAACACACATAAAATAATAAAAAGACATGGTTAGACACATGCAGTGTCGAATAACACCTGGGCAGTGGAAAATTCATATCTAGTCTCCCAGCTGGGAAAAAAAAGGAAATATTAAGAACAGTTAATATCGCAAAGTGGTACCCCACTAAACACCCTCTATGTCTCCGTGTTTTGTAACAGGAAGCTTTGTTATCGTGACATCACAGGCTATCCAAAGAGCTTCTGTTGTTGTTACAGAGGTCCCCTTCATATGCTATTCCGCATTTGGAAAAGCATCTTTGGTTTGGAAGCCTGATACCACCGAAGGAGAACCGCAGTGCAAATGGTTTTGAAATCCTCCACTGATTGATCCTAGAAGCTCAACTAGTTCCGGAGCCTTCCATGACTCCAAGCCCAAAGGACATTATATCAAAACATTCTTTGCTTATTTTGCTACCCCTCAGAATTGCATGTATCCCTTCTCTGGAGGTTTTAAGAGCTGGTGAGCTACCCTAGGCTCTGGTGGCACCCTCTGTAAGTGACCCTCGACCTTCCACTTCCCTGAACTGATGAAAACATAGCTGTGTTCACTGAAATATTTCTTAACTGCCTACTTTGGGGAAAATGCTGTGTGAAATGCTTGATGGATTTATTTATTCAACACCTGTTTATGAAGTGTTGATTATGTGCGAGACACTTTTGTAGACATTGAGGATACGTTAGTGAACTAAATAGACAAAAGCTCCCTCATGGAGTTTATTTTGCAGTGGGGGCGGGTTGGGGAAAGTGCTGGCAACAAATAAGGTGAAAATATACGGCATGGCAGGTGGTGATAAGAGCCAGGGGTAAATGATGCCAGGATGGGGGAGGGGAGGCCTGCCACTTTAAATAAGACAGTAAGGAAAGGTCTTTGTGAAGGTGACATTTTAGCAGAGACCAGACGGATGTCTCTGAGAGAGGATTGTTGGAGACGGAGTGAGCTAGAAACACAGGTGGTGGCAGCTGAAACCTCGGTTGCTCAAAATGGAGTTTATGGAGAGCATCTCGAACAACAAAAAGGAAAAAAGGAGAGATGTTAGATCAGCGCGTTCACCCCAAGAACTTCCTGGTCTCATTAGAGAGAGGTTTCTTAACAGCAAACCAACACATGGACTCAGGGAGAGGAACATCACACACTGGGGGCAGTTGCGGGGAGTAGGGGAGAGACAGTGGGGGGGGGGGAGGCGAGGGTGGGGAGGGATAACATGGGGAGACATGCCAGATATAGTATGCACCTAAAGTAAAATAAATAAATCAAAAAAAAATAAAATAAATGAGACAGAGCAGGAACTCCTCTTGGGGGCTGCAGGTCCCTCAAGCACGAAAGGAAAATCTTGAGTTCTTTCAAGAGGGATTCCAGGCACCTAGCTGGCCCTGAAGAGTAAATGAGCAACTTGACAAGCGAGAAAGTAACAGTAACTTAAAACAGTAACCAAGGGAGTTAAAGTTGTGGCATGTTTGGGTCCCTGTAGAAGCTAAAGACAACCTCTGAGCGTATATCTGTGAGTTGTTTTTCAGAAACCCAGACCCCCACCAGATGGATCTGCAGCTCGGAGACCTCAGGTAATGGGAAACTGAAGACTAAACTCTAACCACTGCTCTTTGCTCTAAATTTCTTCCTGAGGGCCCTGAAGGAAGTTATACCTACAAGCCAGAGCACAACATTCTATTCTCCTGACCTCCAATTTTCAGACAACGCTTCACCTCCTTACCCAATTGCAAATCTGAAACTCTTTGAATCCACCTCTGACTTGGCCCCTGCTTCATGACACCCCACTATTTTCGGCCAAAGTAATATAGAGCCTCAGTGAATGGACGCCTTTGCCTGTAACCTCTGCCTCTCCAGATTTAAAAATTCCTGCTGTAAACCGTGGAGAGGTCGGGCCCAGTTCTCCTTCCCCGGCATCCTGCAAACACACGCCTTCCTTTCTCCCACTGCAAACCACAGTATGGATGTTTGGCCTCCCTCCACTGGGAGAGCTGACACCAGTTCAGTTGAGTAACAGAAATAGTTCATCAACGATGGCGTCTGTCTGTGGTTCACACAACCCGCGAAGTCTGTGTTAAAATACTCAGCAGTATCTCTCTTAGCTCTTGCTGCGTAAATATGATTTCGATGACAGCTTGGTGTTGGTAACCCATAAAATTAAGGCGGATTTGCACACTCATCAGCACTCTCACCTAACATTCTGTCAGCATCACTGAGCAGTTTACTGAGTGCAGGAAGAGGCAGGTTTGTGCATGTGAACTTCCTGAGTGGGGAAGTCCTGCGCTGTCACTTTTAAGGAAGGGTTCGCGTAGTCCATGCTGGAACCCGGAGTACCTGGGACGACCGCTGGTGAGGACACTGCCTGGAGCCTGTGTCTGAGGGAGAATGAGCTCGGGCTTCTCACAGATAGGGGGGTGGAAAGGGGGACGAGGGAAGGAGTTTGGCCTTGATGTGCTGGTCCTTACCCTGGGCTGATGACCGTGGATGCAGGGCGAGGGTGTGGGAGCGGCAACCCTACTTGACTGAAGGCCTCGGGAGCTCAGCAGCATGGGGTTCCTGGGATTCAGCTCCCTGTGCCCTTTCTGCAATACGGACAGCAGCCACATGAGGAGACTTTGAAAGAAGAGACTTGCAGAAGGGCGGGTGTGCAGGGCGGAACACGGAGGGCATGGGTGAGACATCCCAAGGCTTCCAGGAATAGCGGCACAGAGCATGGGGCTGCCGGGAGAGCCTGTGTCTGCAGCAGAAGCCAGCACCTGTGGACAGGCCATGGCTGTGAGGGGGACGTTGGAGGCACTCACAGCCTACTTAGCTCTGGAGCCAGCATCATATGGGAATACGTGTTAGCATGTGGTCCAGCACTATGTGATTCATAGTAAATCTTTATGGAATTGAAATCTATCTAGTCTCTCTAGAAATTGATTTGAAACACAAGAGAGCAGAAGGTGCTTGTCAAAGGGAGACAGATGCTCAGTTCAGAGAAGGGAGAAACACAGAACCCAAGGAGGGCGAAGGTGTCACCTGTGAGACCGGGCGTGTGGCTGTGAGCAGCGCCGTGTTGTTGCAGAGGTTTCACAGATCAGTGACTGCTGTCTTCCTCATGACTACGGAGAGCACACATCGTGTAGGCCACAAAACCAATCATTCTCCACAGCAGAAAACTTTTACAGGCTGTTTTTATCTCTAGAAGCACTGGATTGCTTTGCAGTCCCCAGAAACATCTTTCCATCCACTCATGCCCACGGAAGCGTGAAGAGCAGTAAAGTACCTTATACTCGGGATTGCGCTGTGTATCTTCTTACATGGCAGGGTTTTCTGTGTTTTTTTTTTTTCTTTTGAGACAGAGTTTCGCTCGTTACCCAGGCTGGAGTGCAGTGGCGCGATCTCGGCTCACCGCAACCTCCGCCTCCTGGGTTCAAGCAATTCTCCTGCCTCAGCCTCCCGAGTAGCTGGGACTACAGGCATGTACCACCATGCCCAGCTAATTTTTTGTATTTTTAGTAGAGACGAGGTTTCACCATGTTGACCAGGATGGTCTTGATCTCTTGACCTCGTGATCCACCGACATCGGCCTCCCAAAGTGCTAGGATCATAGGCATGAGCCACTGCGCCCAGCCCTTATATGTCAGTTTTGACATAGTAGCCCATTATGGGAGCAGAGATTTTTTTCTTTCTCTCGCTTCCCTTGGTAATTTTCAAAATAGCATGATCAAAGCAATCCATCTCCCGTTTTCCTTTCTCTAGAGATTAAATAAATGAGGCTGAAAAATCTCTGAGCCTATGATAACGATCACCCATTAATAGCTTATCATTTAGGAAGAGGCTTCAAGGATTAAAAGACGCAATGAAACCCCAGTGCAGAATGTGTAAATGAAGAGACTCTTTCCCCTTATACATCCCTCACTACCCAGCATAGAGGCCAATGCTCTGCTAGTGCAGGGGGCTGGTGAACAGGATGCCATCTGGAACCGGAGATGCAAAGCCACATCCCATCCTGATTCCTATGGCCCAGGCACGGCCTGGGAGAGTGTGGGGTATAGTCACTGCCAGGGGACGTCGTTTCTCCTAGACCGGGGTCTCTGCAAGCTGTGCAGAGAACACTACTGTCCTCTAGTGGTCAGAGGTCAGAAGTGGAATCAAGAAGCTTGTTTTTCTTTCTTCTGATACTGTCTGCGATTCCCAGAGCAATACACCACGACCAAAGCAAAGGGAATAGATTGACACCGTTTGCAAAATCCAGGCCAGAATCACCCTGGCTTTGCCTTGTCTGGGTAATGACAGCTGCAGGGTTTGATCCGGTCTTCGGTGCAGTGAACCGTGTATTTAATCCATCCATAGTTCATCTTTGTCAAGGGCAAATTCAGGATGTTTCTGTCTTTATTAAATATGTGTGTAACTTGTCATCAACTAACTGAGCAAACAATATCTCCTTGTCCGCCTCATAGACTTATGCTGAGGATCAAGTAAAAGCATAAAAACAATTTAACGGTGTAAAACTGAATACATGTGTTATTATTGAGGAGAATGTACATTTATTTGGTATTTAAAACACTTCTTTAATTCACTTCTACGTTTTAGGATTTTTACCTAGATATACAACATCACAATTTATATACGTGCAATGAAAACATAATTTATATTCTATGTCACCATATTCTAGCCCTGCTCATAAGTCTCATCGTGAAGAAAACGCTTTATTTGTGACTTTAAACTTTGGACAAAATGTGTCTTCATCCCCTTATGATTCACCCACAGGGATTCTCTTCAAGGATGGTATAACCCATGTTTCCAGAGCAGCCCCACAGGACAGCTGTCTGTGCACAGCCATTCCCATAGGCATGTGTGTATTTGGCACAGACAATGCACCAAATGGGGAGTGTAGCCCCTACGTTGGTGAAGGTAATGTTTACTACCAGATAACACCACCAATGTGCTTAAAATTGCTTTCAAGCTGTTCAAACATTGAGAAGGGGATTATCATGAATACTTAGATTGTGGAATTTTTTGTTGCATTAGCATAAAAATTGGATGGTGATACTTGGGCTCAAATTATATAACAGTGTAGTGATTTTTTTCACTTTGCAAGAAAAATATTCTCCATGAAATATCAGATTCAGAAACAAAACAAGAGGAAACGTCTTTTCACATGCTTCCGTAGGGAAATGGGGTGCAAAGAGACATTTCCATATGGAAAACATCTGCTTAAAGTGATTTTAAGGAAGGTTCTTTTATAATGACCTTCAGGAGTTCGAGACCAGCCTGGCTAACACGCTGAAACCCCGTCTCTACTGAAAATACAAAACAAAATTGGCCAGGCATGGTGGTAGGTGCCTGTAATCCCAGCTACACAGGAGGCTGAGGCATGATTGTCACTTGAAGCCAGGAGACAGAGGCTGCCGTGAGCCGAGATCAGGTCACTGTATTCCAGCCTGGGCTACAAAGCGAGACTCGGTCTCAATAAAATAATTAATTAATTAATTAATTAAATAGATCATATCTGGCAAATGCTGGCAACTATTTTACCTTCGTACTTATTCAAGAGTTCAAAATAATAGCAAAAGAAGTAGGACTGCTGAGGCAACCAAGAAGGGGCCAGCAGTTTGCTCTGCACACAGAATTGAATTGCACAGGGCAGGGCTGCCACAGCAACTGCTGCCCAGAGGACCCTTAAATATCAAGGCATGAGGACATTGGGGTGTCAGCATGCATGGGACCAAACTGGAATTTCCTACAAGATCCGTCTTTCCTCCTCTTCTATAATCTGATATTCTCTTTGTCAACCTGTTTTATTAGTTAGCTCAAGAAAAGGGAAACTTCTCAATTGCTGAAAAATCTTTCTCTAGTTCTTAAAATCATAAGATTTGTGCCTTTAACATACATTTTTTTGTTTGTTGGTTTGTTGGTTTTTTGTGTTGAAACGAAGTCTCACTCTGACTCCTAGTCTGGAGCGCAGTGGTGTGATCTCGGCTCACCGTAACCTCTGCCTCCCAGGTTCAAGCAATCCTTCTGCCTCAGTCTCCCGAGTAGCAGGGATTACAGGTGCCTGCAATCACACCTGGCTAATTTTTTGTATTTTTGTAGAGACAGGGTTTCACCATGTTGGCCAGGCTGGTCTGGAACTCCTGACCTCAGGCAGTCCACCAGCCTTGGCTTGGTAAAGTGCTGGGATCACAGGCGTGAGCCACCAACCCTGGCCAACATACATGTTTTATATATATTCTGACAGTTATCATTCAGCGTGTATTGTCACCGCGTTTAATGCATTAAAGTAAATCCTACTGCACCATGCGTGTGGACTGCTGTGGTCATTAACTGTTCAATACAGTTCTCGTACAATACTGTTCTGCTTTTTTTTTTTTTTTTTTGGGAAGGAGTCTCGCTCTGTCACCCAGGCTGGAGTGCAGTGGTGCAATCTCGGCTCACAGCAACCTCCGCCTCCCAGGTTCAAGCGATTCTCCTGCCTCAGCCTCTGGAGCAGCTGTGACTACAGGCACCCAACACCATGCCCAGCTAATTTTTGTATTTTTAGTAGAGAAGGGGTTTCAACACGTTGGCCAAGCTGGTCTCGAACTCCTGACCTTGTGATCCATCCACCTTGGCCTCCTAGAATGCTGGGATTTCGGGGTTCTGCTTTTAAAGCTGTGGTCTGTGTGTGTGTACATTGTGTACGGCTTCTGAAATAATGCCCCAGAGGTGATGAAGGGGACAGTTGGGCTGGACTCTGCCCACCCTGGCTCCCCTGGGCACCCAGCTCTTGTCCTGGCTCTTGCTCCTGCTCTGCCCATCTCGCAAGATTCTGAGCCTAGGTTTTTTCACAGACTGATTCCCAGACTCCCACAGCTGGCACTTGACATCTGCTAAAACTCTCATCTAAATTCAGCATGCTGCAGGCTCACCTTTCACGGAAGGACTAGACTGGTTTGCGAGCCCTGTTCTCTTGGGTGTTTGACTCCAGTGAGTCCTTGTTTGGGCTGCGCCATTCCTGGCTTGGCGCTGATGTAGTCGACCGCTCAGGCGAGGCCACACGAGGAGAGCTCTGGCAGCTGTGACGCCTCTCCGTTCCTTCCAGACCAGTGTTGACACATGCCCCGGTGGTTCCAAGAAATCAACTAATATCCAGATATCCACTCCTCACAGACAACAAATATAGAGGTTAGCACAAATATTGAGAGGACAGGTGGGGCGCAGTGGCTCATGCCTGTAATCCCAGCACTTTGGGAGGCCGAGGCAGGTGGATCACAAGGTCAGGAGTTCAAGACCAGCCTGTCCAAGATGGTGAAACCCCGTCTCTACTAAAAGTACAAAAATCAGCCAGGCATGCTGGTGGTGCCTGTAATCCCAGCTACTTGGGAGGCTGAGGCAGAGAATTGCTGGAACCCAGGAGGTGGAGGTTGCAGTGAGCCGAGATCGTGCCACTGCACTCCAGCCTGAGCGACACAGCGGGACTCCATCTCAAAAACCAACAAAAAATCAAAAAGAAAGAAAGAAAGAAAAGGAGAAAGAAAGAGAGAGAGAGAGAAAAGAGAAAGAAAAAATATCGAGAGGACAAATGTGAAAGAAAGCACGTTAGATATTGTCATCAAACTTTCTTAAGAAAAAAAATACCGATTTTATTCTAACACATTGGAGTTTCTATTATTAATGCTGCCCCCACAAGACCCCCTGACTTTGCAGAATGCTGGGTTCACCTGCAGGGCACAGACACAGAGCTTGCTGTGGCTAAGACCAGGTCAGCCTGCGGGACCTCCGTAAGAGAATTCTGATCCAGGCAAACCAGGCCAGGGATGGAACTCTTATTGGAGAATGAGGACTAGAAGCAGCGCTCTTCTGTGAATGCCTCTTTACCATCTCAGTCTAGAAAACTCTTACACAAAATTCAAGAAATTCAAGAAGCAACTCAAATAATTCTGCCTCCTCATGCCCCTGCATGCTGCTTATTCAGATCCAGGTTCCCACCGTGCTTTTCCCACTCCTGGGATGGCATGCATGACTCCACTTTATGACATTTGTTTCTGTGCCTTTATTTCCCCAGGGCCATGAGCAAGGGTAGGACAGACTGTGCCTCATGCATCGCAGTATCCTCAGCTCTTCATAGAGTGATGTGCAAACAGTGGGCCCCAAAAAGCTGCGCAGAGTTAACAAAGAGTTTATTTCTGAAGCTTTAGCAGCATGGATGTTTGATCCCTTGCTGGGAGAGAACTAAACTCCGGACCGCCAATGTGGGATCTTGAAACAAAAACGGAATTCTGCTTTCACTTCATATGTAGATAGCTTTATAAAAATTTCACTCCCACCTTAGCGAGGAGAAAAAGCCATGTGATCTTCACGGTGCTGACTTTTCTTGAGTACCTCAGAAAGCTGAATTTGCAAGCCAACCAAGTGAAGTCAGTTTTGAGGAGTGACAGGTCCCTCGGGGAGAATCGGGCAGCACAGACGGTGTCACCCTTGGCGGAGTGTGGGAGGACGGTGGATGGAGCAGCCATAAAAGCAGGTTGGAAGAAAACAGCCAGGATGTACCAAACTCTCTTTTCTTTTCTTTTTTTTTTTTTTGAGATAAAGTCTCGCTCTTATCCCCCAGGCTGAGCGCCAGGGATTACAGGAGCCTGCCACCACCCCTGGCTAATTTTTGTATTTTTAGCAGAGATGGGGTTTCACCATGTTGGCCAGGCTGGTCTCAAACTCCTGATCTCAGGTGATCTACCCACCTCGGCCTCCCAAAGTGCTGGGATTACAGGCCTGAGCCACCGCGTCTGGCTGCAAAATCCTAAAGACAGAGTGTGAGCTAGTGCCCTAGATGGTTGAGAAAGCCCCGGGGGGCCTGAGACACAAGGAGAACCTGCATTCACCTAGTGTTAGCTCTTTCCGCCGTCTCCCCTGTGTCCTCCTAAGGAAGATCTGGGCAGGGCAGGACACTCTGATACAAGTGCTGCTTCTGTGGGAGGGAAAGAAGCAACAGCTGATCGTCCTTGGAGAAGGGCAGGAAGACACTCAGGTGCGAGATCCTGTGGTGGATGCAGAACGCCGGTGGTTACCGCGGGGAAGGCAGCTGGGAAGCTTTGCAGGCAGGAGGAACCGCTACTGGGAAGAGTGACACCACTGATGTGTCTTTGTGGAAAGCTCACTTTCACCGCCCGCCTCTCGGCCCTGCGACCCCAGAGAACAGGCAACGTGCTTCGGTAGAGCTGTCTGGAAGAATCTAGTGCTTCTGTTGCCAGGTATGTGAAAATATCTCAACTCCCCACAAGGTCCACTGCCTTGTGCTATTCATTTTCAGTTAGCCATCATCGCACCTCGGATGAGCCTCACCGGCTGTGAGACTGCCACTGCGCAAGCCTATGCTGTCCATTTTCTCCACCGAAGACGCACAAAGCGGAGGACGGGGGCAGTCAGGCCTTAGCTACAGGGAGTCTGGGGGAAGTGTAGTTTTCATCCATTTTTCTTCCTTCCTTTCCCTTCCTCCCTCCCTCCCTTCCTTCCTTCCTCCCTTCCTCCGTCCCTTTCTCCCTTCCTCCCTTCGTCCCTCCCTCCCTCCCTCCCTTTCTCCCTCCCTCCCTTCATCTCTCCCTCCCTTCCTCCCTCCCTCCCTCCCTTCCTCCCTTCCTCCCTCCCTCCCTCCCTTCCTCCCTCCCTT
>CAUYLG010065297.1:0-55634 GCA_963573385.1 Cacajao melanocephalus | reverse complement strand
AGTGCAATGGTATGATCTTGGCTCACTGCACCCTCCACCTCCCTGGTTCAAATGACTCTCCTGCCTCAGCCTCCTGAGTAGCTGGGATTACAGGTGCCCGCCACCACTCCAGCTAATTTTTGTATTTTTAGTAGAGACGGAGTTTCACCAAGTTGGCCAGGCTGGTCTCAAACTCCTGACCTCATGACCCGCCCACCTCGGCCTCCCAACGTGCTGGGATTGAGCCACCGCACCTGGCCACAAGCCTTTTCAAAAGCTTATAAAACTTGTGGGGATGTTAACAAATGAAGAAAGCAGGACATGCATATTAGAACCAGATTGGAAAACACCTTGCCATTCTGACGTTTATTCATATGCTACCTTGGGCAAGCCCCCTAACATTTCTGAGCCTTAGTTTTCTTGTTTTTAAGTGCACATAATAATTCAGAGGATTGTTTATGGGCTAAAAACAAAGACAAGTAAAAATGCTAGCATGTAGCCACTCAATAAATAGCTGCTGCTATTATTTGATTCCGTTAAATGGAGTAAACCTCAGCTTTTAATCTTGAATAAGAAGGTTGAGGACCTAAAGTTATTTTTTAAGCTTGTCACCAGGGCCAAATCTTATGCCCAAGGTGGCTTTACTCAAACTTGCCAATAGATGTAAATAATCATCCTCACCATCTTCAAAAGCATCCACTGACGCTAAGTACAGTGTCACAAAAGTGCAAATTGACCACATTCTACAGCTCTGAATTCATCAGGACCCAATTATATCCTGAGTGTTGGCCATTTGATCATACAACAGGAAAGCCTGACAAGTACCTGTCTTGGTTTACACCTGAAATAGAATACTGGGCTTCATCTGTACAGTAAAAATTTCAATTCTGGAATTCACAGATGCTAGAAACTCACTCTGATATTTCAATTGAGTGAGTGAAAGCTGCAGCTGTAAAAAGCTCCTCAGGTGACCCAAATTCTGTTTTTTAATGTGTTTGTCTGTCACCATACTGTTGGCAGTTTTTCCATGTCAGTAAGTATCTTTCTACAACATAACTTTAAATGGCTTCATAATAGAGGCGTGCTGCTGGACTTAGTTTCAAACTTGTGATTACCTTTCAGTGCAAGAGAGATAAGATGTATGCTAATACTCTTGCTATTTATAAAGTGACAGTGACTTGAGTTGAGTCTTACAGCCCAAGCCCAGCTACATAGTTTTGTGGAGAGGAGTGATTACGAGCATCATTGGCTTTGGCGTCAGCCTGAACTCACAGGGTTCAGATGATTGTCCCCTTTGGCCAAGTCGGTTAGCAATGCAAGTCCCCGTTTCTACCTCTGTTAAATAAGGATGATCATAACACTACCTCCTAAGGTTTCGAGAATGACTAGATCTGAATATGTTAAGCGCTTAGCACAATGCCTATCACATGGCAAACACTCAATAAACCTTAATGACTGAGGAAAATCTGGGCAGCCTCTGACATCCAGGAGTTGTCCAGGCATGCACAGCTGGGCCTGGCTGTTCTCCTATTGATCATAAACAGTGTCACAGAAGATCAGGTGAAACCACTTAGGGGTCATGATGGATCATGACAAGAACAAGACCACTCTAATCATGCCTGAACACAGGCAAAACACAACTACTGTCCAAACCACAAAATCCAAAACTGTCCCTTCTCCTGGCTAATATGAGAGACAGCCACTTCTTTACCAATTACATCTTCAGCTCAATCTAGTTTTTCCTCCTCCTAGGTAAGATGTAATCAAATACCCAATCTTAAAATCCCCTCTTCATGACACCATCCAATGCAGAGAAAAACCTTGCATCCTTAACTACTTCCCAAGGAGAGGGGCTTCAAGCCACCAAATCACCAAAACACAAGGCTAAGTTTTCCAATAAGCCTTTTCTAACCCTTCCTCACCGAGGCTCCCCACAACTCCCCATGGCGCACCTTCCCCCTTGCTGAAATAAACAATATACAATGTGTTCAACTCAAGTTTAGCAAGTGTGTTACTAGTCGTCTTTAGCTGGAGGGCACTGATGGCAGTATTCTGGAACACTTTCTTCATAATATAACCACAATGTAGGTAGCTTAGTTTTCCATTGGAACTACATCCCTATATCATCTGAAGAATTAGGGGTGGAAGCCAAGAAGCAATGAAGGTCATCTCCACTTAACTTGAGAAGCACCAACAAGGATTAAGGATTAAGAAGCATTGTAACTTTTGTAAAAGTAACACTATAACTTTTTATCAGAATATTCATTAACCACAAAATACATTCTTAGGATGTAGGTCTGCATATTACCTAAGACCAAAAGAAAAAAAATCTAACTGTAAGGTCATCCAGTTGTAAGGTCATAGATTGTTCTTAACTTTATAAACGGGTTGTTCCAGAAATTCATTTAAAGTTTGTTTCTAACCTAAAACAGACATTCTAGTTGAAACCGTATCATAAATGGTAACTAGGTTTATCCTTCATTCCCACAGTCTACTGAATACCTAATCTATGCGAAATAGTATTTCAAATGCAACATCAATTATGTCTACATGTCCATGGAAAAATGTATTCTAACCATCAGAGGTCCATCTCATTAGTATCACCAAAATCAGCAATAGACATCATGCCAGATGCCAATAACCTAACTCTACAGCTGCAGGAGGGGCGTGATCAGGATGCTTTTGCTGCATGGAGGTTTATTAGGTCACAGAGCAAGAAGTTTGGTGTTAGGCAGCAGGATTAGTTAATTCAGTGAGTCAGGGGCTCAACAGCTCCCCAGCGACCCAGGTGAAGGAGTGCTAGCCTTGGGCTCTCATCCTCAGAGCCTCAGTGATGATTGTCAGCTCCGCTCCGTGGTACCAAGGTGGCTGCAGCACTGACGCCTTCCCCAACCCCGCATTCCAACCCAGACAATAACACCCAGTGAGGAAGATGAGACTTTATGCCAGATGTATTTCTTTTGAAGGGAGGCGGGTGGAAAATCTTTTCCAGAAGTACTCACAGTTCTCCATTTTAACTCGCTATTAAAATTTCTCACTGGCCAGGTGTGTATCACATGCCCACACTTAAAGCAATCACTGAAAGAGGAGGGGGGTTGCCGGGATTGGTTTAGAACAGTTCTCAGCCCTGCCTGCACAGTGGAATCGCCTGGGAGCTTTGGAAACAAAATTTCAACTCCTGGCAACAGTATTGAAAAAAAGTCATCAAAGTTCCCCAGCTGTTCTGAATGTAACCTCAGAAGTGAGTCCTAACATATTAGTCTGATCAAGTTTCACCCCAGCCTGAGCCCTGGTGGGAGGTCTGCTCTGAGAATGTGGAATGGCAAACACCTGAACAAAATTGGGCCTCGGCCAGCAGGGACGTGGCAGGGAGGGCAACTAACTGGATCCAGCACTGCATGCACCCTGCTGAGAAGGGATTCCTGTGGGTCAGTGACCCACTAGGTGACCTATAATGAGAAATCAAAAAGATTTGTTATAAGATTTGATGGCTATCTTAATCCCGACAAAAACAAGACCATTCTATAATCATGCCTGAATGCAGACAAAACAACTACTGTCCAAAACTGCAAAAACTGGAAAATGAGGAAAACACCTAAATTGCAATTTAAGAGTCCCTTCCTCTCTGGAGCTTTTTCGGACACTCTCCCTCCTCCTAGAGACAAGTAAGCTCTTGTATCTCCTTTATTCCACACCAGCTTTATTAGGGTATCCACATACCCTAATACATGCTTGAACTTCATTGCTTGCTGCTTTGCCCTCCTGAAATGTGCCCTCTGGAGGACTGGGGTAATGTATGTTTTCTACTTTGTGTGTATAGCAACCAGCACACAGAAGGCCCAATAAATATTTGTTGAATGAATGAATGAATGGAGGACAACGAGAAACATAAGAAATGCCTGATGTTAAGAGCAAACATTTACCCAGCACTCATATGTCAGGCACTACAGAAAGCCTGTACACTGAATTGACTCATTGACTCCTAAAAGAACCCTATGAAGTAGGAGCTACTATTTCCTTCGTTTTAAACATGAACAAAGTGCATTACAAAGAGACTAACCACTTGTCCATGGTCACAAGCTAGAAAGTGACAAGCATGGGACTGGGTCCTGGAGAGTGGTCTGCAGAGCCAGCCATGTTAACCTTTACACCAGAGAGGAAAAATGGTGCTCCTGCATTGAGGGTGGAGCCCTCTCTAGCCGATCCTAATCTGGAGGAAGGTTGAAAGGGGTGCTGCCATTGGCAGGCTTTGTAACTTTTAGGTTCCTGAAGGCTTTTGCATTCTTGGAATTTTTAGAGGGATAGGGAAAGAGGCATTGCTCAATAACATAAGAAGGGGTGGAAACGGGGAGAAACAAAGAAAAACATCTAAAATCTTATCCCTGAAAGAGTAGAGCCTGGAGCAGAACTCTCCATTCATGGGCAGGAAAAATAAAAAGGTGAATACTTTAATTGTGGTTTACACAGGACGTGCAACTACGTGTGCTTTCAACCTGCCCGTGCCACTTGTGGGGAACACCACCATCTACCCTTCTCATCTCTGATCTGATAAACCACAACCTGGAGAGGAATCATGGTTCCAGTTCTGGTTTCTGCACTGTATTACCCCAAAGGCCATCATTTGACTATCTTCCCCCCAACCTTTATCTCCTCTGTATAGTTCTTATTCTGGTGGATGCAGCTATTTTTCACCCAATTCCCTAGGCCAGAAAACCTGGAAGTCTCCCAAGATTCCTCCTTCCCTCTTCCTCACATCTAATTGGCCACCGAGTTTTGTGGGTTCTATTTCCTAAATCAATCTGTTCATTCATTCCACATCAATTGTGTGCCAGGAGTATGCCATGATGAATTGGATAAGATCCCTACCCCTAGCTTCAAGCAGCTTACTGTCTTAATGAGGGCATTCTGCAAATGAACAACCCATTCTACAGCTCGGTGGTACAGGCAAGAAAGGGGTAAGTAGAGTCCTGGGAGGGAACACCTCAGGGCTTTATGATTCATCTTGGGAAGTCCGAGGGCTTTTCTCTTGGCAATGCCCATGCTGAAATGTGAAGGATGTATACCAGGAACCTGGTGAAGGACGCGTGCGGAGGGGAAGCAAATGCAACTTTCTGTAGGCTAGAACAGAGTAGTGGAAGTTCACTAGGTCCGCAGAGATTAGCCTGGTCGCTGGTCTCCAGCCCGGTCCTAATCCAGTAACTACGCTGCCCAATGGCTTTCCAAAACTCAAAAGAATAAGCCCAGCACAGTCCTTCCTGTCCCTGGAAGTTTGCACTGCAAGTCTCCCGTCACTTGTCATTCGCTCATGGAGTATTTACTTAACACCTACTCTGTGCAGGTACCCTACTGATGGCGGCCTCAAGGGTGCTTCCACCCTTTATGGAATGTTTAGTCTACTGGAGCAGATAGACCGTGGGAGGCATTCCCAGGATGCTGGGGGCTGTGAGGCCACGCTAGAAGCTGACACTGAAGATGTCAGCTACCCTTTAAGGACCCATGTGCCTCGCTGCCCACTGCTCACCCGGTCACTGGGGGCTCCGGGCCTGCCACCGGCTTGTCCTCTGAAGGGATAAGCAAGTGTTCATTTCACTGCCCTGAGTGCCCTTCTGCCCTCGCCCGAGGCCACTGCCCGCCTGGGGCCAGCTCCAGCGCTGCGTTCTCCTCGCGTGGCCACACTCATCTGCGCGCGGCTCTGCCAAGGGGGCTGACGCGGCGCGCACGGCCAGGGAGCTCCTGGGGGCAGACGCTGTCCAGCCTCCCGGCCGCAGGGTGCCTACTCCAGACCGGCTCGCTTTTTTCCGAGGCGCCCCGCAAGCCCGGGCCGGAGAGCGGGCCCCCGGGTCGACGGACGACCCTGAGCGCACGTGGGCGCAGCCTGGAGGCCGCGGGGACCCTCTCCCATGGGGGCGACGGGAGACGTCCTGCCGGTAGACCTTGGCCAAGGGGTCGTGCTCCCCGCCCGCCCCCCTCTCGGAGCCCCAGCAGGGACGTGCGGGGGCGCGCCCAGGCGGGAGCGCGCGCGCCCGGCGCCTCAGAGGTCTCCGCAGCGGCTCGGGGCGGGCGGAGGAGGGGCCGAGGGCGGGGCGGCCGCAGCCTCCGCCATTCCCGGCCCCCCCCAACCGCGGCGCACCGCCTCCCCGCCCCCGCCCGCCCTCCCCCACCGCGCGCGCTCCGCCCGCCCCGGAGCCTCGCCCTCCGCCACGATGAGCAAATGAGCGCGAGCGAGGGCATGAAATTTAAATTCCACTCAGGGGAGAAAGTGCTGTGCTTCGAGCCTGACCCCACCAAGGCGCGAGTGCTGTACGATGCCAAGGTGCCGCCGCGGACGGACAGGGAGGAGGCGCGGGCTGGGAGACCCGGGGACCGAAGGCGGGGGCGGGGGCGGATGGCCGCGCGGAGCTGGGGGACCGACCGGGCTCTCCGGCCTGCGAGGAGCGGTGCGGCCGGCAGGGGGCGCTCACAGGGCGCTGCGCGTGGGACTAGGGGCGGGGTTTGGGGTGCTTCCGCTTCCTTCCGTCAGGCCGGTACACGCACGCGCGATTGGTAGAATCGCCCATGCTTTGTCGCGTTACCGGGGCTACCGTTTGCGCCCCCGACACCGACGCGGGCCGCTGAGGGAGGAGGCCTCTCGAATACGGTTTCTGTCTTCGCGTTAAGTCTCTCCTCCTGTGCGGCACAGTGCCGGGTGGGCTCCTGTTGGACGCCCTGGTCGTATGATCCAGGTTCTAATTCGTAGTTCCACGGCGCTGGCCGCTGACTTGAGACGTCGTGTCCCTGGGACCCTAGTCCGGTTTAGGCCCCATCCCTCCTGTAAGCCGTGAACCCTACCCCGAGGGCGAGGTTGGCCCAATGTTTTCGTACCCCCAGGGCCTTGCAGCATTGACGTTTTCAAACCCTGAAGGATTTACGTGGGTCTGACCATAGTTGACGGGAATCGCGTCCCGGGCCGGTCCACCTAAGTCTCCGGGAGCTGAGCCACATCTTGCAGCTCCTTGGATTTGGGTGGAGGGCAGGACTTGGCACTAGGTCTCCCAGATCCCCAAGGAAAGCGCCCACGTGCTTTCATTTCAGGTGCTCATTTTAGAGACCTGGGTTCCTAGCGCCCCCTGGGCGAAAAGCCTTAGGTGATAGGGACAAAGGCAGCCCCAGGTGGGTCTTTGGCTGCTCTGTCCTTTAGAGATGCTAAAGGACATCCCTGAAGGGATGAGCCTATTCTGCCTTCAGTTCCCTCCTCTGCTTCTCCTGTCTTCTAACCACATCTGCTCTCCCTCCTTGTTCTCCCCGCCCCCGAGTCTCTTCAGGGGGAGGACACGCCCCATCATTAGTCTTAGATGTTCTCTCTAGGGACACAGCGGGGAGGGATTACAGAGTCTCCACCCAGCCGTCCAAACTCTGGATTTAGGGGAGCCCCGGGACTACAACTCCCAGAGGTCTCGGGGCTGCAGTTCTCCTCTAGCCTGGACTCTCCCCTTAGTGACACATCGGCCGGCCAATGGCTTCAGAAGCCTCACACTGTCTCATGCTCGGAGACCAATCACAGGGTGGTTGGACGGATGTTTCCTATTTTGAAGGCGTCCACTGGGGGGAAAAATGAAAGGGAAAATATTTCAACCCAGCCCTCGGTCTAAAAGAGGAGAGAGTGCTTTCTTTTCTTTAAAAAGGGTCTATGAATTAGTTTTCCCGATCTAACTTCTAATTTTCTTTATGTTCTGTCATTTGTGGGCAATATTTCTTGGTTTCAGATTGTTGATGTTATTGTTGGGAAAGACGAAAAAGGCAGGAAGATCCCAGAATATCTGATCCATTTTAATGGTTGGAACAGAAGGTGAGTGAACTTGTTAAACCAGACTGAAAACTGATTGTCTTTGCGGCACAGAAACATTGCAGAATTCTTTGTTTTAGAAAGACTTGTAGAGAAGTTTGATTCATTTCCTGTTTTTACTTTGTTACAGAACTTGCCTATAATGAGGAATAGTTTTAAGTAGATTGTATTTGAATTCTGTCTGGGTGATTTTGAAAATTCCAATTGTTTCTGTGTCTGAATGAGTTACTTTTTCAGTATATTTGCCTCTTCTTTGTGATTTTAAAATATTTGAATCGTTTTCTAAAAAGTAATTGTGGGCCATTTCTATTGCTGTGAGGTACTTTTAGCCTTTGTTTCATATCAAACTAAAGTATTGAATTTTCCTTTTTTGTTCAATTAGCTGGGATAGATGGGCAGCCGAAGATCATGTGCTTCGTGATACCGATGAAAATCGTAGATTACAGCGTAAATTGGCAAGAAAAGCTGTAGCTCGCCTGTAAGCATATAAAAATCAAGATATAAATGTTATGCAATATGTTTTCTCTTAGTGTCTTAGATTTTTATGATGTAAAAGTAATAAAATGACAAACATTTATTAAGTAATTTTACATATTGAAAGTGTGTAAGGGGAAGAAGGTTCCTATGGTATTCTAAATAACCTTAGTGTTTTCAGAGTGGTTACTGTGTAATTTCCTGAAATGGAAATTAGCATTTATGTTCTAAAGTTTAATTTTGTTCAGATGTATTTCATTGTTTATTATGTCTCGTTTTGATCTCAAGACTCACAAGTTCAGTGTCAACATTTCTTTCCATTGTTTGCTACTTTTTTTTCAGGAGGAGCACAGGAAGAAAGAAGAAGCGCTGTAGGTTGCCTGGTGTTGACTCTGTCTTAAAAGGCCTCCCCAGTGAAGAAAATGATGAAAACTGTGAGTAGCTTCACTTCATTTTCTTTGGCTGAAAGAACTTCCACGCAGACTGAGAGAAGGAGTCATTGAAATTCTAGACAGGGAAACACTTCAAGCTCATTATGTATAATATTTGCCTCATTTATTTTTGACGATTAAAGTAGCAGTTAATATAAGAAGTCAAGAAGTCAGTGATAGAACCTTAGCAGAGTCATGCTCGTGACTGCTGTCCTCTTGACCAGGACCTTTGTACAACGCCCCCATGGGTGTGTTCCCATGGGATCTGTTCTCTTTTTGGGACCTCCCAGCCTTGGTCCCACTTATGAATGCAATAGGAAACTGTAGAATCCTAACTGACAGAACACTTTCAGATCATTAGCTTGTATGATTTTTACATCCATTGAAATTGGTTGTCAAAGTAATTTTTTTTTTTTGAGACAGAGTCTTGCTCTTGTTGCCTGGGCTGGAGTGCAATGTTATGGTCTTGGCTTACTGCAACCTCTGCCTCCTGGGTTCAAGGGATTCTCCTGTCTCAGTCTCCTGAGTAGCTGGGATTATAGGCACCCGCCACCATGCCCGGCTAATTTTTGTATTTCTAGTAGAGACAGGGTTTTGCCATGTTGGTCAGGCTGGTCTCGAACTCCTGACCTTATGATCCACCCGTCTTGGCCTCCAAAAGTGCTGGGATTACAGGTGTGAGCCACCGTGCCCAGCCAATAATTTTCTACTGTGAAAGATACAGTCTTTGTATTCAGTATTTAAAATATACACGGAACTACAGTTTATTATTTCTAGTAGCACCCACACTACATGTGAAGATTTGTAGACATAAGAGTTGGTGGAGTATATAATGTGAGTTTACCAGATGCTTTTGTTTCATCTAGCATTAAACAGTTCCTCTGACAGTGCTGAAGACAAGGATGAAGAAATAAGTGAAGAAAGTGATATTGAGGAAAAGACTGAAGTGGTATAAAATTTTTATTGTAAACACTTTCTCTTTGTTACATATTTTAGTGGTAAAAATTCATGGTGAAATATTCCAGCTGTGAATTGTTTTCTAAAGATACATACTTTAAACCAATAATGTAAATTTTTGTTTGACATTTAAAGAAAAACAATCGTTATTTATAATCACCATATGAGTCTCTTAGTGGCTCTTTATGCCCTCAAAGTGTTTCCACAAATTATAGTTATTTTTCTTTCCAGTCGAATTATTTGTTTTATGATGATTAATATTTTTAATGGAGCCAGCAGAGTGTGATGTCTTCTGCCTGCATCCAAAGTTAGTATAGATCCTAGTGGTAAACTTAAATGGGAAAGAAATAAATATTTGTATTGTGTTGAGTGCCCCCAAACAAGTTAATTTTTGGCCTTTAACATGCTTTTCATTAGAACACGTGGCATAGTGGGAGTGTTGAGGATTAGCTGGGTTTGTTTCATAGCAGGCTCTCACATGTTAGTCTTTCTTTGGATATTGACTCTATTGTTTTAAATAATTAAAAATGGAATTTTGATATTGCAGAAACAAGAACCGGAGCTTCAAACAAAAAGGGAAATGGAAGAAAGAACAATTATTATAGAAATCCCTGAAGTTCTGAAGAAGCAGCTGGAGGATGATTGTTACTATATTAATAGGAGGAAACGGGTATGTAGGGAGAGTGTATAAAATAGTGATTTGTTTAGAAATTTCATTTTGCCATATTTTGCAATCTTAGACTTAAGCAATAGCGAATCTTGTAGGAATGAAATTTATGTTTTTCAGCTTTGTACTGAGTCAGGTTTTAAAGTTCTCTGCCGGTGGTGCTGTGCAGCTGATTAAATTACAACTCACACAGATCTGGCCACCCATTAGGGTTGTTTGGAGAACTTTCCAGAATCCTGCTGCTTGTGCTGCAGCCCAGAAGTTAAGAATTAATTGATCTGTGGTGGAGCCCAACTGTAGGTATACTTGAAGGGGCTCCCAAAGTTGTTCTAACAGATCACCAAGATTAGGAATCACTGCTTATGTCTATTCATAAAAGTAATATTGAAATCTACATAAGGTTATGATCATAGAGGAAAAAAGATCAAACAAGTTGAGAACATATTTAAGAAGTTCAAACAGAATTGGCTTTGCTTTATTTTTGAGTTAACGAATGATACAGACATGACCAGTGTTTCTCAGAATATGTGGTTTGTTACATTAGGATGCATACATCAGATGTCTATATTTTTGTTAACAGTTAGTGAAACTTCCATGCCAGACCAACATCATAACGATTTTGGAATCCTATGTGAAACATTTTGCTATCAATGCAGCCTTTTCAGCCAATGAGAGGCCTCGTCACCATCACGTTATGCCACATGCCAACATGAATGTGCATTACATCCCAGCAGAAAAGAAGTGAGTACTGGCATGTTTTCTCTTTTGTGGTTCTCTGTGTATTAGAGAAGTGGCTTCCATTTAGAACAGGTGACTCTTGTCTCTACTCGGTTATTTTGAACTCGTGCTATTTAGTAATTTATTGATAATTCACTGAATCATCAATCTCATATTAAAACCTTGTCACCTGTGAAATCTTCAGTACTTCAGTAACTATTTACACATCTGACGTGGATGCATTGAAAATGTCCTGCCTCAGCACTGAGACAGTTTTTTCAGTGATACTGTTTAGGGCGAGAACGTTCCTTGAGAAGCACCAGGATGGGCAGTGAGGATTTTTCAAAGCTTATTTGCAAACAGATTTTCATTCCAGTTGGAGAAAGCTCCCTTGTATCCTGCCGGGCACACGTGACTCAGCTAGACCAGAGGCAGAAAGGTGAAGTGTTGGAGTTAAAGCAAGGGTTAGGGGTTCACTAGGGTCAACCCCTTTCAGCTGGCAGTGATAGGGATGTGTCCACCTGTCTACTTATGCAGCACAGGCTGCTGGATACCTCATGTAGCCTTGAACATATTTATTTGTGTTTAGTGGCATAAGTTAACGTGACTGCTGTACTTTCTGTGCTTTATATTTTCCTATGTAATCTTGAAAGTATCTATAAATCCATTTCATTTTGTGTGTATGTAGGTACAATATATAATGTTTAAGTTTAAAACTGCCCTATTAAAAATGAGCAGCTTCATTGTGAAATTTTGGAAAGTACCTCCTACTTCATTGTGTCTCTAATCTCTTTTTAATCTTCCCAGTGTTGACCTTTGTAAGGAGATGGTGGATGGATTACGAATAACCTTTGATTACACTCTCCCATTGGTTTTACTGTATCCGTATGAACAAGCTCAGTATAAAAAGGTGACTTCGTCTAAGTTTTTTCTTCCAATTAAGGAGAGTGCCACAAGCACTACCAGGTAAGTTAGATAGCCTGCACTTTCCCCTTAGATATCAGCAGTGCAATAATCAGATCCTTCTTTTGAGGAGTTCAGTCTGATGCTGTGGTCTAACATGTTTGGAGGAGGGAAGGAAATGAAAAGTGTCTATCCTAGTATTTTCTTTTTTCTGGGTAAGCTAAGTCATCATTCATTGTCATATGCTTCTGGTGGATTTTACCAAGTGAAGACCCCAGCATAGAGAACTTAGGTGGGATGATGAGCAGCTATCCCATTTTTCGGAAGACAGCAGGGGGTGGGGTGAAGAGAGCACAGGCCGAGAAGGGTAGAAGGGGCAGGTTGAATTGAGCGCCCTCACTGGCTGTTTGTGTTAGTTGGGGAGATTCCTTAGGGCTCTCCGTCTTTTGCAGGTATGTGATGTAGTGAAGGCAGGCCTCGCTAGTAATAGTAAATGGGAATGTTCATGCAGGGCCTGCAACCTTTGGCCTTCAGTAAAAGTTACTTCTCTTCTTTCTCTGTGATGTCACCACTTTTCTTCTCTCAGTGACCAAGCATGCTCTGTTCTTTTTGGGGGTGCAGGGAGGGGGATCCCACATCCTAAAGTCTTTCCCTTAATCTCTATAAGGTGTTGTGTTCGCTCCCTCTTCCCTCTCTTCCTGAAAAAGTGGTCTGTTCTCATGATTTCCACTCATCCGTCTCTTCTCTTACCACTTATTATCTGCCTTCATCTACTGCTGTACTGCACAACTCTGCCTGCAGGTGTACTGATAACCCCTCACTTGCAGCGCACTGCCCTTTGCCTCAGCACCTTCCCCTGCCCTCCCTCTTTTTCTTTGCCTCATGGCTGTGGGCTCCCCAGCTTCTCTGTCTGCCTGGCCACCATCTCCTCAGCCAGCCTTCCTTTGGTAGCTTCTCTCTCCTTTCCCTTTCCCATGTCACTTTCACCCCAGGTGAGTGGCCTGCAGGACTCACTGGGGACCTGCATCCAAGTCTCCGGGGCCTACTTCAATCCTTGAGACTCCTCCGGGGAGGGCGGAGGGGCGTGTGTTTTCACACAGCAACCCCGATGCTTTTCCTAGTCCTGCCAGTAGTTACATTTCAGTGAGCTGATAGGGTATTCTTGTTGTCTAGACGAGCATTTCTCAGCCTCAGCCCTAGTGCTGTTTTGAACCAGATCTTTCTCGGTGTGGGGCTCCCTGTGCAATATAGGACGCTTAGCAGCATTCCTGGCCTTCACCCACTAGATGCCGATAGCGCCTTTTTCCTCAGTTGCAGCAATCAAAAATGTCTCCAGAAGTTGCTGTTTGTTCCCTGTCAGGGCAATGTTGCTCCCACTTGAGACCCACTGCTCTAAGACACATATACCAGGTGTATCACAATCTTTAATGCCAGTGTGCCTTACAGAGTTACGGACAGAGTCCAAATGACTTAGGTACAGATTTACAACCCTCCTGGAGTAGAAAGCGTTTCGTGTCTTCAGAAGCCCTCCATGTTCTGGAAAGGCCCTTTGGGCCGGCCCTGTGTGATCTTCTCCATCTTCTCTAGGAGCCAGGAGGAGCTCTCTCCCAGCCCCCCTTTGTTGAATCCATCCACGCCACAGTCCACAGAGAGTCAGCCGACCACCGGTGAACCAGCCACCCCCAAAAGGCGGAAAGCTGAGCCAGAAGCATTGCAGTCTCTGAGGCGGTCCACGCGCCACACTGCTAACTGTGACAGGCTTTCTGAGAGCAGCGCCTCCCCTCAGCCCAAGCGCCGGCAGCAGGACACGTCCGCCAGCATGCCCAAGCTCTTCCTGCACCTGGAAAAGAGTAGGTTCATTCTCGGGTGGCCAAGGCCAGGGAGGGCCAGCGTGTACCTCATGTTTAGCCGGTGCCGGGCACGGTGCTGAGGTTGCATGTGTGGGTGTACGGTGTGTGATTCCCACGTCCAAAGTGCTGTTATGCCGCCTGCTTTCTGGAGCTGTAGAAAGTTGAAGCAACTGGCACACAGTACAGTGCGGCTACGGTGGAGGCAGGCCTGGGCTATGTCCTCAACCTTTCTCACCATCACTCTGCCACTTGTGAGCAAATTGAGTTATCAGAATTCTATATATTGTGTAGCTAGGCCTAACAAATCATTCAAAATGAGCAATTCTAATGGGTTGTTTTGGTGTTTTTACGTTCTTTGTACTTTGTCTCAGTAGTCTCTCCATTCTAAAGTTTACTTTGGAAAGTTCTGGCCTAAAATATCAAAGTGAGAATGCTCAGATTCCCATCATCTCTTCTGACCTCCTCTTAGCCCAACTCAAACTCCGTCAGATCTGCTCACCTTGATTTGCAGCTGGAATGTTTCAGTGGGCAGAATACATTACATAAGAGTTGACTTTATTTTTTTTCCAAGATACACACAGGTTGATTTGCTGTAATATAAAACTTAGAAGGAAGCCACTGCTAATCAATCATTTTAAACTTTCAAAGACTGCTAAAACAGGTGCCATGAATCAGGTGCAATTACTGTAGAAACTAACATTAGCTGCCATACACTAACCAGGTATTTTTCCCAAATTGATTAAAATCTGGTTGTTTAGCCTATGCTAATGAAGCGCCCTTACTAGTAGTATTCACTTTACATTGAAGACCTCATTCACAAACAAAATACAGGGTGCTCTGTGCTTATATCCTTCCACCCTTGACTGCCCAAACCATATGAAATGGAAAGTTGGTGGCAGCAGTGCTGATGATGCCGCCTGGTGCCTGGCGGGCGCAGTGAGTTAGGAAGTCAGCAGTAGGGGAGGCAGCTTGCATGCCCGTCCACCAGCACACTGTGGAGGTGGAGACAGCACTACAGCAGCAGGTGCCAAGCACCCGGCTGCACACAGGCTGTGAAATCTGAGACACCCCTCATAAACATCAAAAACGCCTTCAAAGCTTAGGTCAGGGTGAAACTCCTTGGATGTGAATCCTCCTACCCCAGTAGGCATATCTTGTGTGTGACCTGTGCTCACCCCTGCTCTTCCCTCAGCCTCTCCTGCTGTGCTGACTCCTTCAGGGGTCCTTCTAAGCATCACCCCGTTGGGACTCCCAAAACTGTCATCACAGTGCCATTCTGTGTTCAGGTGCCTGTTACCTTGTGTACATCCTGTCCCTGCCACGTCATAAGCTCCTGAGAGAAAGGGCCGACTTGTTGGTTGCGTCACTTCCATCACAGCCAGCATTGGGGGCCTAGTTCCAGGTGTGTGAAAGTATTTGTTGATTCTTTGAAGACTGGGAAGACTCAGAAGGGCAGAGTTAAAGAAGACATACCTTTAAGAGAAGTCCTTTGAGTAATTAAGCACTAAAACAAAATCAGCTGCTTTTTAAAAACAGCTTGATTGAGATATAATCCACATACCTTAAAATTCACACATTTAAAGTTTTTAGTGTCTCCAGACACAGTGGCTCATGCCTGTGAGACTAGGGCAGGAGGATCACTTGAGGCCAAGAGTTCAGGACCAGCCTGGGCAACATAGTGACACCCCATCTCTTACAAAAAAAAAAAAAAATTAGCCAGGTGTGGTGATGTGCACCTATAGTCCCAGCTACTTGGGAGGCTGCAGCTGAAGCTGAAGGATCGCCTGAGGCCCAGAGTCCAAGACTGCAGTGAGCTCTCATTGGGCCAGTGCGCTCCAGCCTGGGCGACACAAAGAGACCACCCTGTCCGATAGATAACTAACTAACAAAATAGTTTTAGCTGGGCAAAACTAAAGAGTTGGGCAACCATCACTGAAATCAGTTTCAGACATTTTCACCACTCCAAAAAAGAAACCCCACCTCCACTAGCAGTTACTCATTTGCCTCTCCCTGTGTCCCCTGGCAACCATTAATCGATTTCTCTCTCTAAATTTGCCCGTTTGGGGCATTTCATATAAATGGAATCATCTGTATGTAAGTGGTTAATAAGGACTGGTTGATTGAATGAAGATTGAGAGTCAGCTGGGAAAATTTTAAAAGCTGTTTTTTAAAAGGTGCTACAAAATAAAATGCTTTTTCTGCTTCTATTTGTACTTTTTAAAAAATTTGTATTATTGATGTGGAATTCACATATAAGATTAACCATTTTAAAGTTAAGAATTCAGTGGTACTTAAGAGTTTCATTGACACATAATCTACATATACAGTTCACCAGTGTACAATTCAGCTTTTTAGTGCATTCACAGTTGTGTGACCATCTGCACAGTCAAATCCAGAACATTTTCAGCACCCCAAAAAAGAAACCCCATACCCAGTAGCAATCACTCCCCACTTCCCCTTCTGCAAGCTCCTGGCAACTATCAGCTATTTTCTCTCTGGACTTGCCTCCCTGGGCATTTCATATAAATGGAAGCATAGTATGTGGCCCTTTGTGATTGGCTCCATTCACTAAGCATAGTCTTTTAAGGTTCATCCACATTGTAGCATGTGGCAGTGCTTTATTATTTTTTTAAGCAAATAAAATTCAGGTGCTATCTGTTATAAAACGAAAGTCTTATTGTTAAAGATTGGTAATTTCTGAGAACCAAGTTGAGATTTATGTTCTGCAGTTTTTAACACTCTTGAGGCACTCTTTAATTCAGTTGCTGTGTGAATAATTTCATCTTTTTCTTTGGAAGAGACACCTGTGCATAGCAGATCATCTTCACCTATTCCTCTGACTCCTAGCAAGGAAGGGAATGCTGTGTTTGCTGGCTTTGAAGGGAGAAGAACTAATGAAATAAACGAGGTAAAGAATGATGTTTGTTCCCAATGGTTCCTTCATTTGTAATTGCTTCAATTCTGTGGGTGGAAATCAAGGTTCTTGAAGCATCTTGTTGCTCTTATTGTAAACATTAACAAAATTATATGTAAGATCATGCCTAACATTGTGGGTTTTGGTTTCTAAAATGAGAAATTATTAGGATTCCAGCCCTACACTGACAGTCATCGTTTAAATAAGTGCGATTATTGAAGTACCAGTATTTTTACTTTATAGAACAGATGTTAACACACTTTTTCTACAGAGGCAAGAAGGTAAATACTTTAGGCTTTGTGGGTCATATGGTGTCTGTCAAGGCTACTTAACTCCAAAAGTAGCCACAGATAGTATGTAAATGAGCGTGCTATGTTCCAATAAAACTTGATTTATGGACACTGAAATTTGACTAGCATTTAGTTTTCATGTGTTTAAATTTTTTTTTGTTTTGTTTTTCAATCATTTAAAAAAATAAAATCTATTCTTAGCTTTTGGGCAGTATAGAAACAGGCAGTAGTTGGGCGGGATGTGACCAGCAGGCTGTAGTTTGCTGACTCTTGCTTTAATATAACTGATTCTCCTCCATCATACACTGTAATACCAAGAGCCGTCCTTTCTGGCGTGTGTTCTAGGCCACTGCTGTACCAGACACTTGAACCAAATTACCTTGCATTATCGAGTCAGCCCTGCCACCAGATTTCCACTTGATAGATGGGAGAACTTTTCATTTTAAAGCCATTTTGAAGGCCCATTAGGTGAACTGTAGGTAGTGAGTTTGTCAGGGATTCTGAAGAGGTCTCAGTCTATCAGCATATTCTGTGAATGTCTCCTCTGAGGTGAGATTTCCTTTTTTTTTTTTGACGTGGGTAGGAGTTGCACAGGGGAAGATGGCTTTGCTAGACAAAGAATGTTTTTGTGTTTTTTTGACACAGGGTCTCACTCTTGTGCATTCACTCAGGCTGCAGTGCAGTGGTGGGATGTTGGCTCACTGCAGCCTCCGCCTCCTGGGCTCAGGTGATCCTCCCACCTCAGCCTCCTGAGTAGCTGGAACTACAGGCTCATGCCACTATGCCTGGCTTATTTTTGCATTTTTTTTTGTAGAGACTAGGTTTTGCCATATTGCCCAGGCTGGTCGCCAACTCTTGAGCTCAAGTGATCTTCCTGCTTCGGCCTCCCAAAGTGCTGGGATTACAGGCATGAGCCACTGCTCCTGGCCTAGGCACAGAGCCCTTGATGATAGGAAGAGGGGTCAGAAAACTTTCTTCCAGATGATAACTATCTTCAGTAGCATGTACCATCAGGTCTCTCGAGAGACTGTTCAACTCTGCTGTTCCAGCAGGAAAGCCATAAACAAAGGGGTGTGGCTGTGTGTGCTGCCCCTCAATTCATTCAGGGACACTGATAATTTAATACCATGATTTTCACATATCGTGAGATATTATTCATATGACTTTTTTTTCCCCCAACCATTTTGAACATATGAGCATTGGGCTGGATTTGGCCCAAGGGCTATAGTTGGCTGACCCTGTAGAGAACCTAGAAAGCCCAATTTGTGTTATGATTGTTGAGGGTAGGTTAGGAAATCCCTAGTTCAAACAGTCCCTGGCACGCCCATTTTCAGCCAAGAATGCACTGCGGATTTTATTATCAAAGGGAAATAGTGAATTTAAGGGGTATCTGAGTTGTCAAGTAAGGGCCGTTCCCACGCTGGTCTGCAATGCGAAGGCGCCATCTAGTGGTTATAGGTACAGCTGCAATTTATAGTTTAAAGGTGTTTTCTGGGAAACGGTTGGGGTTCAGGTGGCTCTCACAAGGGCTTATGAAACCTTCCTTGATTCCCACCTTCTTATGTACCTCTACCATCGTGTTTTTTGAGTAGGGATCTTTCTCTCAGTACCGATCGCTGCTCCACAGTACTAGGGGCTGGTCTGGGGCAGCACATGGCTAGTAAAGACCCATGGATGGTTCCCATGCATACCCCATTGGGAATGCCCCGCTAGAACCTACTGTTTCCCCTGGAAAATGTGTCTTCATCATAAATAGAAGGTCATAACCTGCCTTGAAACACAATCGGATGGGTGAAGTAGAGCCAGATGACCTGCTTTCGCACATGCCAAGTGCCGTTCATGCCTCTGAGATTGCAAAGTCCTGTATGTTCCCTTTGAGTCACTGTCAGAATGGTTCCAAAGCTTCAGCCATATGTGCTGGACAGGTGCAGGGATGCTGTAAAGATGCTGGAAAAAGCACTTTTCCACAGTGCAAAAGTGGGGCACTGAGGGTGGAGACCTAAGCGAGAATCTGGCCTGGCCTGGCAGGGGCCGAAGTGAAGCTAGGCCTTTGTCCTGGATCCTCCAGAGCCACCTTGGTGCTTGCTAGCTTCTGGCAGTTTCATGTTGTTAAATTGACTGTATCAGCATTTCTAGGTTTGAGGGACACCTTGCTGCTTTGTCTGCTGGAGGGCTTCCTCCAGTCTGACTGTTTCCATATTGAATATGACGTCCCAAAAACCAAAGTCGTAGCTCAGTAGAGTAGACTGTGGTTCTGTGATTTGTTGAAGTACTTTTACAGAAATTCATCAGAGAGTTTTGAAATGCAGCTCTCCCGTTAACAAAAGCCCAAGTCCACCCACAGTTCTGAAATTCATAGTGAAGACAAATCAGTTATCAGGTTTGAAGTCTATTTCAGTTTATTCAAGGGGTTGAAAGATTCAAATTAGTTTCCATAATGAATCTAACAGCAAGAAATTAAGGAATCTTGAAACAACCGTAATATTATTCAGAACATCTATGGATTACTTTTTTTTTTCTTTGAGACACAGTCTCACTCTGTTGCCAGGCTGGAGTGCAGCGGTGCGATCTTGGCTCACTGCAACCTCTGCCTCCCAGGCAATTCTCCTGTCTCAACCTCCCGAGTAGCTGGGACTACAGGCACATGCCACCATGCCCAGCTAATTTTTGTATTTTTAGTAGAGACGGGATTTCACTATATTGGCCAGGATAGTCTCCAACTCTTGACCTTGAGATCTGCCCGTCTCGGCCTCCCAAAGTGCTGGGATTACAGGTGCGAGCCACCATGCCCAGCCTATGGATTGCTTTTTAATGCTTCATCATTCTCACTCTGGTGCAACAAGATTTTCTTTTTTTTTTTCTTTTTTTTGAGACAGAGTATCACTCCTGTTGCCCAGGCTGGAGTGCAGTAGCACAATCTCAGCTCACTGCAACTTCCGCCTCCTGGTTCAAGTGATTCTCCTGCCTCAGCCTCTCAAGTAGCTGGGATTACAGGCGTCTGCCACCACACCCAGCTAGTTTATTGTATTTTCAGTAGAGCTGGAGTTTCACCGTTTTGGCCAGGCTGGTGTCAAACTCCTAACCTCAGGTGATCCACCCACCTCAGCCTCCCAAAATCCTGGGATTACAGGTGTGAGCCACCATGCCTGGCCATGTAGCAGGATTTTCAATAAAGAGAAAGGGGCTAAAGAACCCAAACAGTTACAGTTATTTTTAGGGAATAACTGTTGTGAGTTAAGAAATCAAATACTTTCTTAATCTATTTTAAGTGTTTTTGCCTTTCATCTTTGATTTTTACAAGCTTGTGTTTATTTTGATACGATGGTATATTTTTCCCCTCTACGTACAATTCACTGTCATAATGGTTAGGTGGTTGGCAGTGCCTCCATTAAAAATAACAAGCATTCAATTCGTGCTTTTTCCAGGTCCTCTCCTGGAAGCTCGTGCCTGACAATTACCCCCCAGGTGACCAGCCACCACCACCCTCTTACATTTATGGGGCACAACATTTGCTGCGATTGTTTGGTAAGAATCCTGGTTCCTGCTTTCTTCTTTCCATTTTTCATTGTCTTGTTAGCTTTCTGTACGTCTTGTGGTTTGGGCTATAATTATCTAACTAAGAATTGTGGGGATCTAAGAAGAATCAAACAAAGGTAACCTATCAAAGAAAAGGCACTGAATGAATCTTAAATTTCATAAAAATTATGTTTGTACTATTTGTACTTCTACTCTATCTTTGTTCAGTAAGAGTTTGGGGCTTTGTTTGATAATTTGGATGTTAATTTCAGTTCCAATAGTGATAAGCAGAGGCCCAGACCATCCCTGAGTGAATCCTGTGCATTGTCAGATTCTGCTAATTGTAAATGGTTTTGCTTTTATTTTTAATGCAGTAAAACTTCCAGAAATCCTTGGAAAGATGTCCTTTTCTGAGAAGAATCTGAAGGCTTTATTAAAGCACTTTGATCTCTTTTTGAGGTATTTTTATTACTTTGTCAAAACTTAACATCTGTTGCCATATATATGGCTTTTCTGAACTTCTCTTTAGCACATGGGGAAGTCAGCTCTGTGGTATTTTAAATAGTAGCAGTTACCTAAGTATGGTTGGTTCTAAACTATGAGAATTAGGAGTGGGTTTTTTTGGTATTTCTTTTTTCCATAATTTCTCTAGTTTCTGAGTTGGAACATTCATTGTACAGAGGTAAAGTTTTTTGTGTGTCACTAGAAGAATTTAATTGAAAAACCTTATAAACAAAATAAATTTTCTAAAGTAGAAGTGATTGAGTTTGATAATTTAGTTTTACATTTTTTTATTCAACAATACCTCAAGCATTGGACTTTCCTTTGTTGCATGTACATAAACTAACCTAAATAGTGGCATTTATTAGATTTTGGTGTTTACTTTATAATTAAGAGAAAAGACCCAGAGTCTGTGTTGTCATGTACGAATTCAGAGAAAGGTATTGTTTCCTGCAGCTGACAAAGCCAGTCATTTTCTTTTTTTTTTTTTAGACAGAGTCTTGCTCTGTCGCCAGGTGCCAGGCTGGAGTGCAGTGGCGCGATCTCAGCTCACTGCAATCTCCGCCTCCTGGGTTCAAGCAATTCTCCTGCCTCAGCCTCCTGAGTAGCTGGGACTACAGGTGTGTGCCACCACGCCCAGCTAATTTTTGTATTTTTTAGTAAAGACAGGGTTTCACCATGTTGGCCAGGATGGTCTCGATCTCTTGACCCTGTGATCAGCCTGCCTCAGCCTCCCAAAGTGCTGGGATTACAGGCGTGAGCCACCGTGCCTGGCCATTTTCTTATCTATAGGATCATTTGACCCAAGGCTCTGCTGTGTCCTCTCCCTTGCAGATGATGTCTGTAGACCACTTCCTCTGCTTGGTCTTCAAGGCTAGTGGTCCCCCTGGCTCATCCTAGCTACCTGATTTTGTTTCTTTTTTCTCTTTGAGGAGCCCCTATTCCTTGTATCCAGGCCCCACCCTGACTCATCAAGTAGGATTTACCACAGAGTGGAGAGTATCCCAGCCAGAGAAATCATCTTGTGGTTTTAAAAGATCCTTTCATGTAGGCATTTCGAATAAAGTATCCATGAGTGGCGTTAGACTTTACATTTTCTTGGAAACAAGTTTCCAGAATACCCTCTTCCGTCCCAGCCTCTTCCTCAACAAAACCTGCAACTCTAGCATAGAATTTTGTAAACTGAAATCAAATAGTACCAAGAAAATATGAAGAGTCAGCTGCAGGTTAGCATAGGAAACCCTGCTCATTTTGAAGTATGCCTAATACAAAGTAGAAATTAGAATTTGAGGAAGTAACTTAGGAAGATTTATTAATAAGGTATCAACCCGAATCAGTGGACTCAATAATGATTATAAAAAGAGTACACTCATAGAAGAAAAAGAGTTAGCTATCCAGTGAGTTTTGTCTCAATTTATACTAAAGAAGGTTTGTACATTTTTAGGAATTTGGGCTGGTGGGTGTCGCTGGGAAGCAAGCATGAGGCTAATTAATGTGCTTGTTAGTGAATATTGCACATGTGAGAGTGTCTTAGCCCTCTGTGGCAAAATAAGTTGAAGTTTAAGTCAAGATATCGTCTGTATATTGCAGACTCTTGAATGACCAGCACATCCATCTTCATACACGAATCTTTTCTATGTCTTGGTACTGTCAGCTAGAACTGTAACATCTTTTGGCATGGCAAATTAGGATACCAAATGCTATTACTAGTTGTTCTGTTCAATTTTTATGTGACTTTGCTCATATAAATGATGTAAATTCTCAAGCGAGATTTATTGCTTATAATCTGTTGTTTTTAATTGTTTGAAAAACAGGAAAAAGTAGAAACATTCATGGGCTTTTTTTACTTTATTTTTTCCACAAAAGTGTTTATATAACTAGAGTGCCACCTAGTGGAGTTTAGGTTCTATTTCTATTTGGACGCCTGATGATGGTGAAAGTATTCAGATAAGTAGTAATTCACAGAGAAGCTGGATAAGTGCAGTGAAAGTAATCACTATAGAGAGATCAAAATTATAGTCTTTTTTTTCTTCCTAATACCAAAAAACAGTTGAAATGTTAGTAGGTTGAAAGTTAATATTTTGCCCGATGGTCTTTAGTCCTTAGTATGATGCTCATTGGGGCTATTTTTTTTTTTTTTTTCAGATTTTTAGCAGAATACCATGATGACTTCTTCCCAGAGTCGGCTTATGTCGCTGCCTGTGAGGCACATTACAGCACCAAGAACCCCCGGGCAATTTATTAAAATGTTGATGGTTCTGTAAGATCAACTGCTCTGTCTAGTTTGGTGCTCTGGGTTCCAGGTGAACAACTAGCAAGGTGGTACGTCTGCCCAGAGCACAAATGCAATGGCCACCTTGGGGCTCTGTTGTTTGTATTGCCCACATACTGCATTTATTCTGTTAGGAATGATTTCCTGGGTGCCTGAAAGTGCTCTGACACGACACTTGTTACTGTGCAGGCCATCTGTGATGGCAAGGAAAAAGCAACTCTGTTCACAGTGAAATGTTCGTGGAAGTGTACGTAGGTTAGGCCATTTCAGTAGACATTGCAGTTGATTAGCAAAAACCACATTGTCTCATTCTTTGTTAGCATTAAACAAACTTTTTTGCAAATTGGTTTCATTTTTTTTTTTATGAAGCCAGCAACTCTGTCCAACAAGGTTTAGTTTGTACTTGGAAACCACAAAGTAGTCTCAAAGTATTTTAGAGGGAATCGATATTGATGGCAAAAGAAAATTTGCAGGTATACATTTGCTTCTAATGGTTCCCTCTCTGTGAAACATTATTTTTGGTGATCTAAAGAAAGCTTTGCCTTTCTTGTTTGAGATTTTACAGCTATACTTTGTTGTGTAATGTTATGGTTCCCTTTCTGTAAGATGTTATTTTTGGTGATCTAAATAAAGCCTGTCGTGTTTGAAAGAATCAGGAGAGAGAGTTTGCACTCTGGCCTTGTCCCCTTCTCTTTCATGCAGGGTAATAGTGGGGTAACCTTTTTGACTCTTAACTTTTGGTTTCATTTTGTTTATCCTTTGTACCTTTTTTTGTTCAATTCCTCTTTGGTTTCATCTCACTTGGCAGCAGGACCAGACAGTGGTTCCTAGAAGTTCCTACAGTTCTGTGCTGTCTTGTTGCTGCACCCTGGGCTCATCTGGAGCCAGTTTATCCTCCTCCTCCCTCATTACCAACTGATAGTCTCTGCAGTCACCGCTCTAATCCTTATTTTAGTCTCACATGCCTTCCCCATCTTCAGATGTTTTAGAAAGCTCTAAATTGGTAGAAAGGACATCAGTACCATGCCAGCATTGAATATACCACCTGTCTTGTAACTCAGCTCAGCAGATCTTCACTTCCAAAGACCACTGGTTGTGAACAAGGGCCATGAGGATTTTTAGAAATTCTGTAGATGGTTTCAGCAAAGTGACTTGTGCATATACTGACCAGTGAGAATAGTACTCAGGTTCGTGGTAGGTTTTATCTCCATTTGGTTTATGCAATGCTTGTTTAAATCTGGTGCACCTGCAATGTGCTCTGAATTGTTTAAAAAGTTGAATCAGTAATTACTTATGGCTGGGAAAAGGAAAAACATTTTCCTTTGTAAGACTCCACTTGTTTAAATGTCGCCAATGAAGTGAGCACAGACTTTGTTGGAACATTTATATAGGTACATACCTTGAGTTTACAGTTAATTTATTTTCTAATAATGAACAATTATTTTTTCCCCTAAATGCATTGCTTAAGTGTAACTAACTTCAAAAGTTGATGATATGCAGCTTTGGTTGATTTAAGTACTAATTTTTCTTTAAAAACATCAATCCCTCTATTGTATATTACTAATAATTCAAAGTATTTCTCAGATAAAATATTTAAATGTCTATATAATCCTTATACAAATTACAAACGATCTTCCTTTTGTTAATTTTAAATCGTTACTTTCCGAAACTGCCAAACCTTGCAGTTTTGAAGTCTCATATTCATTATCAATGCTTTCCTTTTAGTAGTAATTTAAAGGCATGTTGAAAACAATATTTCAATAGCTTCTGTATCAGATCCTTGTATTAGATCTTTGACAACAACTTGTGAGAACAAAAAAACCCATTTCTGAACACAAATAGAATATATAAATCGTTCCAGGGTATGATGCACACTAAAGAAGCAAAAACCCAAAAACCATCAATTTACAAAAGTTGCCATCTCTCCTTAGATTATATTATCACCTCAAAAACTTGAGCAAGTGTAATTACCCTGTTTTGCCATTAAAAAACAAATAGCCTTTGCTCTGTAAGATTTGGCTTGTCAAGAGTTAAGTTTTTCTGAACATTTGTTGACTACTTGTTCTGGTGTCAGAAATTACTAGGTATGGAAAACAGGAAGAACCATAAGGCATGGTCCTTGTTGGAATATAGTTAAGAGAATTTTTACAGGCACTGATCATCATTTTTACTAAATCAAGTTTGGTATTAAGGAAGTGTGTTACTTTAATCAGTTCATAATATACAAAAGTATAATGTAACCCATAAAGGTCAGCATTTTCCAAAATTAACCCTCCATTATCCCAAAAAAGAAAGTATGCTTCCACTCTTTTAACTGGTTTTCAGTGTAGGGGGTTTGATCATTGAAAGTTTTCACCGGTTATGAAATCTGGCCAAGATGGTGTTAAAGAACTTGATATCCACTTGGGTACAGGAGTTTCAACAGATTAAGTTGAAAGCAAGACTTGGAAATCATGTTTATACTCCAACGAGGCATGAAACTCCTCAATAAATTAGTTAAATCTTTTACTATTATTATTATTTTTGAGATGGAGTCTTGCTCTGTCACCAGGCTGGAGTGCAGTGGAGCGATTCCGGCTCACTGCACCCTCCGCCTCCCGGGTTCAAGTGATCGTCCTGCCTAAGCCTCCTGAGTAGTTGGGACTACAGGTGTGTGCCACCATGCCCAGCTAATTCTTGTATTTTTAGTACAGACGGGGTTTTACCGTGTTGGCCAGGATGGTCTCAATCTCTTGACCTTGTGATCCACCCGCTTCAGCCTCCCAAAGTGCTGAAATTACAGGCATGAGCCTTTTAACTGGATGACTCTTTAGTGTGTATTTGTTTTTATGTCATTCTGGTCAAAAAACCAAGTGCCTTCCTCTTCTCTGGAATCCATCTTCTAAACGCAGCATGAATTTATCAATAGCCATTTCTTGCCTTCAGCTTTCCCTCCAGTGTAAATTGTGGGTATTTAACCAATGAGCAGAATGTAAGTCCCCAGCGAACTGTCTCAGGGCCTGGGATGTGCCTAGCCAGCACCACTCCCTTTGCACGGTGACAGACACAGCAACTGGGTGGCTATCCCACATCCTATCCAGAGTGGACATGTTGCCAACATGCATCCTACGTGGAAAACACATGTGTTACATCTTTCATCACACGGTGAGAAATATAATTACTAGAAATGGGTGAATAAGCAAGAGTTCACATGTAGTTGAACAGTTGGGTTGCTGGAAATCAGGAGACCTTAAGCAGGCAGGTTCTGAGATACTGTTTGAGGGGATAGACTATATGAAATCGGTTAGGAAGCAGGATTCAGACATAGTCAGTCCTTTGTGCCACGCTTTATGTTCTTCCTTTTGTTCTCAGGATAGCTGCATAAGGAAGGTATTATGTCTTACATAAATCAAGGAAATATAATTCAAATTAGTTAGAAGCCAGGAGAGAATTCAAACAGATCTCTTTTGATTGTAAAGCTATTTCACGCCAACTTTTTCCAAGCTGAGGCAAAACAATAGGCAAACGTTGTGGGTTAGAGGGTAGAGGAAAGAAGTAGGGGAACATTTGGAATCATTTTTCTGCAGTCTTTCCACTTTCTCCATTTTCCTCACCCTTCCCACGTGTTCCCAGGATTCTTACTGTTTTAAACTGCCATCTGCTTGGCCATTTGCTTGATTCTGGTATTAAAGGAAGAGGCAGTTCTTAGTTTAAGGCTTTATTGTTTATGTAGCTAGATCTAAACTGGATTTATTTTTTGTAATTCTGAAATGAGAGGGCTGATTGCAAAAGAAGAAATATATTAAATTCATCCAAGATTCAATGACAACGCCTTTCACTAACCACACTTTCAAGAGTTTTAGAGATGTTTGACTTCCTAGAGGATTTAACAAAATATCCTAGTTTTGCCATCCAAATCCTTTGTTGCATAGGGGTGTAATGAGAACTGTAAAATAGAACATGCGAAATGGATAGTGATCATAGCTACATTCGGAGAATACTGGGAAATAGATCTCTCTAGCCTAGCAGAAGCAACTCAACTCACTATCACGAAGTGATTTCAAGGTACTCGTGCACTCACAGTGACAGATTTCTATGGATGAACACGATCTATCAAAATGGACACAATAGTGGAATCTTGTATTTTTATCATCAAACTATTTCACTTTTTATTAATCTCACTGGAGTTAACAGTTATCATATATTCTGAATGCCACTGGATTTATTAATCAACCTGATTTCCAAGGTAAAAGTTGATTAGTACTTAGGTAAAGTGGTTATAGTTCTAGAGAGATGCTTTACTTACTGATAAGGTGATATCTGAGCAAAACCCTGAGTTTAAGGGAGTGTCACATGCAGATAGCTGGAGGAGGAACATTCAGGCACAGGGAACAGCCAGGGCCAACACCCTGAGGCAGGAGTGTTCTTGGCATTGCTGGAGGAAGAGGAAAGAGGTCGTGTGGCTGGAGAAGAGTGAGGAGGTCAGAGAGGTAAAGGATCAGGGCTTGAGGGTCACATCATATGGGACCATATAGACCACGTTAAGGGTCTGCATGTTATCCTGGGGGCAATGAATTCTAATGGCAATGGTTGGCATCATTAAGTTTGTAATTTCTGAACCTCACTTGACTGCAGTGTGGAGGATGGATTAGAAAGAGTTGAGAGGAAGGCTGGGCTAGGTGGCTCATGAGCCTGTAATCCCTGCACTTTGGGAGGCCAAGGTGGGAGAATAACTTGAGCTCAGAAGTTCACGATCAGCCTGGGCAACATAGCAAGCCCTCATCTACACACACACACACACACATACACACACACACACACACACACACACACACAATAATAATAATTAGCCTGGTGTAGTGGTGTACACCTGTAGTCCCAGCTACTCAGGAGGCTGAGGTGGGAGGATCGCTTGAGCTGCATAGATGAAGGCTGCAGTGAGCTATAATCATGCCACTGCACTCCATCCCGGGTGACTAAGACCCCGTCTCAAAAAAAAAAAAAAAAAAGGTGAGACAAATGTAGGCCAGTTGGGAGATATTGTGGACTCCACGAAATTATTGAAATGAGGATGAGGAGGCAAAATGTTTTGAGTCTTATATGAGGTGGAAGTTGTACTTCAGGAGAAAGAACTTGGAGGGAAATACAGTCCGTGAAGTCACCAGAACATAGGTGGTAAATTCTGAGATTGGCTAAGGTCACCAAGGAAGAGAGTATGGATTGAGCAGAACATGGGACTTCTTTTTTTTTTTTTTTTTTTGAGATGGAGTCTTGCTCTGTCACCCAGGCTGCAGTGCAGTGGCGTGATCTCGCCTCACTGCAGACTTCATTTCTCCAGCTCAAGTGGCCCTCCCACCTCAGCCTCTTGAGTAGCTGGGACTACAGGTGTGTGCCACTGCACCAGGCTAATTTTATTTTATTTTTATTTTTTGTGGAGATGAGAGCTTGCTATATTACCCAGGTTGGCCTCGAACCGGGTTCAAGTGATTCTTCAGCCTCCTGAGTAGCTGGTATTACAGGCCTGCCACCATGCCTGGCTAATTTTTATATTTTTACTAGAGGTGAGGTTTCACCATGTTGGCCAGGCTGGTCTTGAACTCGTGACCTAGTGATCTACCTGCCTTGGCCTCCTGTAGTGCTGAGATTACAGGTGTGAGCCACTGCACCTGGCCAGAACACAGGATTCTTATCAGCAACCCCAAATGCAAAAGACAAGGCTGACAAATATCATTAAAGTGTTGGTTACAAACAACTTTGGACTTAGACTTTATTCCCCCCAAAAACTGAGTCAAGAGCCACAGTCTCTTCCAGCGCTCTGGGCTCTCAGGGACTCCTCAGTGTGTCCCTGGCCACCTTTCCAAGCACTGGCTTCAAAACACACCAGTCACAACAGCCTTCAAGCTCTGGTGGCCTCTCAGTTTGCTTCATTCAACACAATGGACCCCTATGTGACAGGAGCCAGCACACCCAGGTGCAGGTGACCCTCAACACTAGGTCTTGAGGGCTGAGTTTCTATATCATGTCTGGGCTTGCCGCTATATAATTCTCTGTGGCGAATTCTCAGCTTCCAGCAAAGGAGACCTGTCCACAGCAAAAAGCAAGAAAAAGACAAAAAAAGCTATGTACTCCTATGGGAGTCTAAATGTGGCAGGGAGTAACAGTTAATTCCCTCTGCTGTCCCCTGCCCCAGTTTTCAAAGCATTTTGGTTGATCAAGCAGGGCCCAGAGGCTGCCGGCCTGGACAGCCACCTCATGGGTGTGCTCAGGTGCTGAAATGCAGGAGATCATTTCCAGCTGGTTTCTGGGAGGAGGGGCTTTTGGGGAGGCCAGTGCAGAAGAAAGGGAGGTGGGGGATGGAGAGAGGAGCTGTCTGCTGCCATGAAGGGCTCAAGTCCCCAGCAGGAGAGGCCCGAGGGCCTAACACCAAGCAATATGTTTCCTAAGGTATGTCCTGGGCCTCTGAGCAAAGGCAGAAGGCCAGAAGCTGGGGAGTCCTCACAAAAGCACTTGTAGACTCAAGCAGAGCTCTTTGGGGGCCCAGATGACAGAGGTGACACGAGCTTCACACTTCTCTGACTCCATGAGGACTAAAGCCTGGGACCATCTGGAGGCAGCCCACGGTGTATGCAGCACTGGTACTCTCACCACGGACCCATCATCACATGGAGGGAGGTGAGTCTCTTTCAGGGAGCTTCCAAATCAGCTCTGCACTATGCTCCTACTTACTCCACTTCTCTTCCCCCTCCTCCTCCTCTTCCTCCTCCTCCAAGGAGCTCCTAAGGTAGTTAAGGAGGAAGAACTTGGAAGACTGCATGGTGACCACAGGTAGCCAACTGGTTTATGATGACTCCCGGAAAAACAGAAGGACCTGTTTTAAGGGTTTGGTTCCTGCTAGGGCAGGTTTGTAGGAAGGTAAGCATCTTTTTCACTTATGCTCAGATTACAACACTTTCACATTTTGAAGTCTATATTAATTTTCTACTGCTGCTGTAACAGATAATCACAAATGTAGTGACTTGAGACAACACAAATGTATTAGCATATGGTTCTGGACATCAGAAATCTAATACAGGTCTCACTAGGTGAAGATCAAAGCATCAGAGGACTGTGTTTCTTTTGGAGGCCCTAGGGAAGAATATGTTTCCTTGCCATTTCAAGCTTCTAGAGACTTTCTGCATTCCTTGGGTAGTAGCCTCTTTTCCCATCTTCAAAGCCAGCAGGTTTGGCCTGAGTCCTTCTCACGCTGCCATCCCTCTGATTCTCCACTGGTAAAGACTCCTATGATTACATTGGGCCCATGCAGATAATGTTCGCATCTTTAGGTCCTTTGTCTTAATCTCATCTGCAAAGTTATTTTTGCCACATGAGGTAACGTCCTCACAGATCCCGGGAATTAGGATGTGGATGTCTTTGGTGGCTGTTATTCTGCCTATCACAGAGTCCTGGCCTGTGAGACCAGGAGACATTTGCATTACTCATGGATGTTCCAACAATCCATGGTATTGACTGTGGAGCAGAGGTAGAATGATGATGGAGCTTGTGAAGCTGAAACTTCAGTGCTCCTCATTTTCTTGTGTGTACCTCTTCCAAGCCCTCAGTTTTGTGGTCATAATTGTGTGCTCTATTTCTTTTCTTTTCTTTCTTTCTTTTTTTTTTTTTTAAGATGGAGTCTCACTCTGTCGCTGAGGCTAGAGTGCAGTGGCACAATCTCGGCTCACTGCAACCTCCGTTTCCCAGGTTCAAGCAATTTCCCTGCCTCAGCCTCCTGAGTAGCTGGGACTACAGGTGCACACTACCATGCCCGGCTAACTTTTTTATTTTAGTAGAGACGGGGTTTCACCATGTTGGCCAGTCTGGTTTCGATCTCCTGACCTCATGATCTGCCCACCTCAGCCTCCCAAAGTGCTGAGATTACAGGTGTGAGCCACTGTGCCCAGCCGTGTGCTCTATTTCTTAAAGAGGGCCTCCACGATTACAGAAACTTGAGGCCCTACAAAATCTGAAGGGGTCCTGTTCTGGAATGTGTGTGTGAGGAGGCAAATGGAGCACCCCCAGGATGCCCCTGAGGAGCAAGGTGTGGTGTGGTCTGGCCCACAAAGAGCCTGTGCTTCTGGCTGTTAGGTGAGATACCCAAAGGAAGAGTTTGTAGAAGCATCCGGGGAAGAGGTTGAGCTGTGGCTCAAAGGGGTGGCAGAGATTTCTGAGGAGGAAAGAGAAAGAAAAGCGAAGAAGGATCTGTTTCAGAAAAAACAGAAGGATTGAAAGCGGGGCAGTGGCATTTTTGCTAGTGATGTGCTTTGTGAGCCTCCCCTTCATCGCTGCTCCAATGTCAGACTTTCGCTTAATGCTTGAGCTGGATTTGTGCTTTTGAGCTTCTGTGGAGATAGGTTGCCAGGCTGAAACAGGCCTCCGGGCAGAAAGAGAAAGAGCAAGGACACTCCGAGAGTCAGGAACATCAGGTTCATGTGCTCTTTCGTTCATCAAAAAGGATCTTGGAGAAGCCAGAAACAAAGGCCACATATTCCATGATTCCAGTTACATAAAATGTTCAGAATAGGCAAATCCATGGGGCTACAATGTAGATTAGTGGTTGTCAGAGGATAGGGAGAGGAGGGAATTGAGGCTAACCGGTAATAGGCATGAGGTTTTTTGGGGGGGTGATGGAAAATTTTGGAATTAGATAGTAGTAATCATTGTACCACTCTGAATATACTAAAAACCACCAAATTGTCAGCATTTAAAGGCTGAATTTTATGGTATATAAATGATATGGTTTGGATTTGTGTCCTTGCACAATCTCATGTTGAACTGTAATCCCCAGTGTTGGAGGCGGGGCCTGTTGGGAGGTAATTGGGTCATGGGGGAGGTTCTTCATGAATGGTTTAGAACCATCCTCTTGGTGCTGATCTTGTGATAGTGAGTGAGTTATAGCAAGATCTGCTTGGTTAAAAGTGTTTGGCACCTCCCGCCTCTCTCTCTTGCTCCTGCTCCTACCATGTAAGAAACTCGCTCCTCCTTTGCCTTCTGCCATGACTGAAAGCTTCCTGAGGCCTCCCCAGAAATAGAAGGTGTTATGCTTCCTGTACAGACTGCAGAACTGTGAGCCAATTAAACCGCTTTTCTTTATAAATTACACAGTTTCAGATATTTTTTGAAAGTAATATGAGAATGGACTAAAACAGGGAATTATATCTCACTTTTTAGAAAGGGGTCTCTAAAAATTGGCTATGCCTGAAACTCAAGGAAAAAACACTCTGAAAACCCATTTTTGAGAGCTGAAAGGCTACTTATTCCAATACTCTAGTGAGGTTTCTTTCACGCGTCACTGCTTAAAACAGGCCAAGTTTCCTCTTGTCATTCCTCTGAGTTCATATTTCCTCTGAAGGTCAGAAAACCTGTGCCTTTATACAGTTTCCTTTGTAAGCAAATATGGAGTTGACAGATCTTCAAACTTCTTTGGCTTGATTTTCCTGCTTAGTAAGATAGGACACAAGGAATAAATATATACTGATAATGTGATATAAGCAAAAAAAGGTTAATACACAGAGAGGTTTGTGACAGCAGGAATAAAATGAATTGTTAAGACTAATGCAAACCAGAGCCAGTTAATCTTTACAAGTCTTCCATGTTTTGGAATTTCTTTGCAACATCAGTCTTCATCCTTCCAGAGGATCATGAAAATCGTAGGTAGTAAAGTGCTTGACTATGTTTTTCTATTGATTTGTACTTTTTCCACTTAGATTTACAACTCTCAGTGGGATGATTTAATAAGCCATTTTGGGTATGGCTTCGCACAAGGTAAATTAGACTAGCCTGCAGGTTCTATTTACTGCTCAACCTTCACTATTGTAAAGGTGACTTCTGAGACAATTTCAGGTCACCAGCCTCTATTAGTCGTCCATTAGCATCCAGAAAATAATTTTGGGTGAGATGATTTATGAGTGGCATAGAAACACACCTATTAGTGTCAGAGGATAACGGCTGTTTAAATGTGCTTGGGCAGTATATAAAACAACATCTGAAAACCAAAAACACTCTATTGGAGGGAAAACCTAGTAAAATTTTCTTTTGATATATAATATTTCATCTTATCTTTTATATTCTGTAGCATGTAAAGCATAACCAATGTTATGCTTTGTTAATTTGGTGATCCACAAGATGCCATGGTGTGGTAGATGGATTTAAAAATGTTTCTAAATCTTTACACACCTACCACCACCACCACCACTCCCTTCCCTAACCTGTGAAATGTGAGTTTGAGTTCCTCTAATAAAGAAGTGGGGTCTATTTTCTTTGCTCTTGAAAAGGGCAAAGGAAGGTCTGGTCTCATAACTTGCTTTAGCCAAGACAATATAGCAGAGTGACTCCCTTTCATTCCCTCCCTTGGAAACTTGCTTAGATGTGAACAAATTCCATTTAGCCTGCTAGATGATAAGAGCCACATGGCCCAGTTATTCTTATCACCCCTGCCAAAAATCAGCCGACTGGCCAGCATGTGAAAAAAGCCATCTTAGACTGGCCAACCCCTGGCCTACCTGCCAGCCCTCAACAGATGCATATACAAGCCAGCCAAGATCAGCTAAATCTAGCCCAGGTTAGCAGACCCATCCAGGTGACCCATGTACTGTTGATAAATAATAAATGCTTGTTGTTTTAAGCCATTGAGTTTTCAGATGCTTTGCTATACAGCAATAGCTAATGTCACAATGTGCCTTTTGTGGTGCATATGTTTTACTCCCTGTCTATGGAACAGCACAAACTCCATTGCCTTGGCTGAAATCGCTGAAACTCTGGCATGTTCAGAAGCCATCAAATACTCAAGGGAACATATACCTGCCCTTGCTACTGCTCAAGTAACAAGGAAGAAAGTATATTGAGCCAGCAATACCTCTTTGGGATCCTGTAGCTAGCATGAAGACTGGTGGGGGTAAGTGGGGGACAGTTGGCAAGAAATTTAGAATTTGCATAAAACTAGAAAGGAGAATATAAAATACATTTCACTACGAAGTTAAAAACTGTTATTATTTTGTAATATTTGTTTCAACCACTATTTGTAAGACAAAACATTTATATTTGGCTAAAGTTCCCTTTAACCATTACCTGGATCTCAATCCCCTGCCCTTCTTCCAGAGGCAAAAATAGCCTGAGTGTGGTATAGTGTAGACTCACATTGTACAATGAAACTTTTTGCTGTTTTACTCATTGTATTTTTGACATACATATAGACATATGACATACATCCATATGTATATATACATATATGTATAATATATGCATAAATACATAAATATGTATGATATATGCATAAATACATAAATATGTGTTTTACTTATACACACATTTCATTTGATACTTTTAACTGTGTAGGATAGTCTATCACATAGATGTAGTACCCGGTATTAATTCCTTTACCATAGTTGAATATTCAAATTCCTTCCAAATTCCCCCTTTACTCTTACATAGTGCTGCAATAAATAGCACTTGTATATAATTCACTGTATTCAAATTCCAGTCTTTCTCTAGGTCACATACCCAGAATTCTGGATGGTGGGACACATGCTTTTTTGCATTTTCTAGAGTCTAAATTTATCCCACTAGACAGGAACCTGGCTTTATAAGAGTTCCTGGATGTTAAGTTTCAGAGTGGTTGTCTTGTGGGACAAATTTATAACACAAGAAGCTAAAATAAAAGCAAAGCTAGATGAAAACTTGAAATCTCTTTGAAATGATCTCCAAATGGGACAAGTACATCACATTAGATTGTTTCTGAGAAGTCTGATTCATGATTCAATGAGGCAAATCGGTTCTTTTGTTTTGTTTTGTTTTGTTTTTCTCAATGGAGAAGTCAAGTTTAAAATCCTGTATTTTGCCATGCCAAGACATGGTATGGTAAACATACCATGGTAAGATCATAGTCAAGTTCAAACAATTTTCCCTCTGTAAACAGAATATTACTGTTGTTGCTTGAGTAGTAAGTAGCTAAGTGCTCTTAGATTTTTACACATCCCCATCAAAAGTGAATTAGCACACAAGAAGCCTGCTCTCATGATAAATGTTCTTCTCAGCAAATTGTGAGTACGCTTTTTCTTTTGGGCTCAGTGCAGACCAGGTGATCATAATAGGATGATGTTAACATTTTCCATTCCTTTCAATTGGTAACCATATCTGAGAGGTGCCTGAGGTTTTCTTGATTTATGTCAGGTTACATTATAGCTATTCTATGATGGAGATGCTCTTAGTTTAAAATTCTTGTAACTAGTGATAACAATTGTTTTGTAGAAGTAATAGTCAATCATGCACTTTGTATAGAAAATGAGGATACATAAAACTATTGGAAAGCAACATCTTTGTCCTCAAAACTCCCAAGCTAGACCGATGACAAAATGCCGATTAACACAAATAATAAAATAATAATAATAATAATGAAGTAAAATGCTGCTGGCTTTCAGAAATCACTCTAAAAGGAACATCTGACGCTAGTTTTTTTTTTTTTAGTTCTGTCCTTTAAGATTTGGGCAATCAAGGTTCTAGTTTTTGAAATATCCTGCATATCTTGTACACTTGAGGGGAATTTTATAAAGAGATTTCAGGTGTTGTCAGTTTTTCGGCGCTTATCAGGCAGCTAAAAATACACCGCTTTCTGCTGTGCTGAAAACTCCTTTGCTCTCTTGCTTCCTGTTTTGTTTTGCCGGCAGGGGGCACTGGAGAGGGACGACTGAACCGGAGAAGGGGTTTCATCGCGATTGGCTTGCTGCTTCTGTCGCGATGCAGGGGCGCTTCACCCTGGCTGCAGCGGCTGGTGGCAGCCTCCACCTTCTTTCGGCTCTTCCAGAAACATCCTCCTGGGGTCGGTCAGTCACACCAGCAACAGCTGGGAGGCGCCCCTTCCTCAGCGTCCTGAGCTTAGCCTGGCGTCTCCTTCTCTAAAGCCCTCCTCCCAGCAGCAGCCGGGCAGCCCTCCCTCCTCCGCAGGTATCAACATCTATAAACATTTTTAAAGTCCTTGATACATTTGCCAAATTGCTTTCAAGACGAATTATGGTGATTTACACTCTCACTGGTTATGTGCGAAAATGCTTCCAGCAACTCTCTCCCATACGATTGTTGTTGCTAATTAACTTATCATTGTCTTTGGTTGATTTTTACATTTAACCCTTGAATTCATCGGTTCTCAAACGCTATCTCTAAGACATGCTGCATCAGAATCATGGGGGAATATAGAGTCCCGGATCTTAACCTCCGGAGATTCTGATTCTGTTGAAGCTTTCTGAAATTAATTGCATAACTTTTCATGTTTTTATTGTCAAACTTCTGAATTTTTGACTTGGAATTAATCCAGACCCTGAAAGTTAGAACCAAATCAACTTCAAAATCATCAGGACCCGCAGTTCTTTTTTTGAAGTTTCATAGTTTGCCCAGTTTCTTCATCTGAAAACTCCATGACCTCCTTGTTGACTTTTTTCTTTTTTAATAAAAAGAGACTTAAAGGAGAATGGTGAACTTGAACCCCAATTGGGGTAATTGCACTGGATCACTGTAGCAAAGAGAAGACCTGGTTTCTGTATTTGTGGTCCCTCTCACCCCTGGCTCGAGTCTCTTATTCTAATTAATACTTTCTCCAAAACCTAGAGCCTTGGTTCCCATGTTCCAAAGCTTTTAGGACGACATAGTCTCTAGTTTTCCTTATGTCAGGGAGTGGGCCTGAGATACTTTCTGAAAAGAGTCCTGGTGAGTACTGCTAGACCATGATGAAACTTTTACTTTGCCTCTGTTTGCCCTCTAAGGTTTATGAGACTTTGGTTTTTTAATATAAAATATGAAATGTGGAAGCGGGTTGCCTATGGATTCTGAGTATCCAGAATCAGTGTTTGTTTCGTGGTATCTAATTAGGAATGCTATCCATGAGGATGTCAGTGGCCCGGGTGAGAAAGATACAGTAGCTCTAGTTCTTTATTACCTCGGTGAAGATTGTCACAGTGATGTGGGGAGGCCAAATTTTAGGCGAAAAACAACAGGAAGGAAAAGCGACCCCAGCCCTCTATCACTTAGCCTGCAAATTATGACCTGTGGGCCAAATCAGGCCTGCTGCCTGCTTTTCTAAATACAGTTTTATGGGAACACAGCCACACCCTTTCATTTAAATATTGTCTGTAATTGCTTTCAAGTTATAATGGCAAAAGTTGAGTGGTTGCTACAGAGACTGCATGGCCTACAAAGCTAAAAATACTCATTATCTGGTCCTTTACAGATAATGTTTGCCAAACCTGATCTAGATTTTCAGATGTATTACAGCTGTGCCTGCTTATTTATTTCTTCCAGTTTCAAAGGACTTTTTTTAGTAGCTGTTAGTAATGTTATATTATTAACATTCATAATTCATTTAATGGACATTTTCCTGATCCCTTTTTATTCATTACATTTGGCAAAGGTATTCCATATAATATATATAGTATTCCATATAATATATATATAGTATATATATATATATATATATATATATATTTTAAAGAAACTTGCTCTTGGGTTTGTAAATGCTATGGTTTTAAATTTTCTAATATATTTGTTTTGATGATTTCATTATTTCCTTCATCCTACTTATAGACTTAAAAAATCCTTGTCTAAATGTATTAAGGTAATTATTATTGTTTTTGATCCAAATAACTCCCATTTCCTTTGAAATTATAGGAAACTAATATTTTCAATTCAAAATATAAAAACTAAAACCAAAAAGACACAGACACATGAAAGCACAGATAAAAAGAGAGAAGGAAAAAAAATCATCGGATATCTTCCTGCCATAGCTAGTCACCATAACTATTTTGGAGTTTTTCCTTCTAGTCTCCTTTTTTAAAAAAATAACAATTTTAAAGCTTTTTAATAGTAAAGAAATACAATTACATAAAATTAACCATTGTAATCATTCTTAAGTGTACAGTTCAGTAGTGTTAAGTACATTCACATTGTTATACAATAGATCTCTAGAACTTTTTCATCTACCAAAACTGAAACTCTGCACCCTTAAACAAGTCCTCACTTCCCCCTTACCCCAGCCTCTGGCAACCACCATTCTACTTTCATCTTTATGAATTCCACGACTCCAGGTACCTCATCTAAGTGGAATCACACAGTATTTGTCTTTTTGTGACTGGCTTATTTCACTTAGCATAATGTCCTGAAGGTTTATGTTGTTGTTGTAGCATGTGTCAGAATTTCTTTCTTTTTATTAAAGCTGAATAATAATCATTGTATGGATAGAACACATTTTGTTTATCAGGGTTGCTTCCCCCTCATGGCTATTGTGAATTATGCTGCTGTGAACATGGGTACGCAAATATCTCTTTGAGATCTTGCTTTCAATTCTTTTGGATATAGAAGTAAAAGTAGGATTGCTGGGTCATATGGTAATTCTGTTTTCATTTTTTGAGGAACCTCCATGCTGTTTCTGGTAGGCACTCTACCAATTTAGTCTCCTATTTGAGGCCCATGTGTTTCAGTGGTTTGTTCAAGTCATTATTTTCCTTAAGTAAAATTTAAATAAGTGTTACTTAACTAAAACCCCTTCCCTATAACCTATAGAAAATATAATCCCCTGCTCCAAATGTGTCTGTCTCAAAGACTTTTATTCTCATGTTTGCATCAATTTCTTCCCTCATTGTTTTCCTCTCTTTTCTCGTTTTTTTCTGGGAGCATTTATCAACTTTATTCTTATATTACTAGTCAGTTATAAGTTACCTGCCACCAGCTAATTTAAATTTAAAAGCATGATTTTTATTTCCTTGAAGTCTTTTTTTTCTCCTCACCTGCTTGCTGTTTAATAAGACAAATATATTGAGAAAAGAAATGCTTTCTTAACAAATGAGATTCCAAAAACCTTCACCACTGAGCTGCTGGTGGATTAAAAAATTTTTTTTGTCTCAGCATTTAGATGAGATTTTCTATCTTATTGCTGTCGACAGATAACTTTGCTTTTTCTTTGATGGTTCTCCATGTCTTACATGTAGTTTATGAGAGACATTTTTCATCCAATCTGCTCGTACTGCCATCTGAACAGAATGATGTTTCTTGCTTTTAAGATATAAAAGAAGACGATAGAGTTGTCTTGTTTGAGAACTATTTTAAAATACCCTAAAGAAAGTTTGAAATACCAAATGGAACATCAAAACTTTGAGTTCATTTATTGCTGCATAATAACAGTTTGGTGGCTTAAAACGATGATTTATTCTCACCATCCTGTTGGTTGCCTAGACTGAGCTAGGCAGCTCTCTTCCACATGGTGTTGGCTGTGGCCACTCCTGGGGTTGTATTCAGCTGGGAGCTTATCTGTGGCCAGAATCTCCAAGATGGCTTCACTCAAGTACTGGCACTACGGCTGGTATGTCTGGGACTGGCTGAGCCCCTCTTTCCAGCAGAGAAGACAAACTCTCCACATGGTGACTCAGGGCTCCAAGAGGGAAAGCAGAAGCTGACAGGCCTCTTTTACCATACTGTGCTGCCGAAGCAAGTCACAAGGCCACCTTATATTCAAGGGAACGGAAAATAAACTCCAGGTCTTGATGGCAAGGGCAGACTTCTTGACAGCCATATTTGCAGGGAATCTACCAAAACTTAATATAAATTCCTGTAATTTTCTTCAGGAAAATAACAAACCAGATATTGAAATTTTACGTGTCTGTTATTTATTGTGCCATAGTGATACTGAGGGTAAATAATGAATTATGTAGTGTATTAGTCAGCAGATGTTTTCTGTCAAGGGCCAAGTAGTAAATATTTTGGGCTTTGTGGGCCATACAGTCTCTGTTGCAACCACTCAACCTCTGCCATTATAGTGTGATAGCAGCCAGAGATAATATACAAATGAATGGGCATGGCTATGTTCTAATACAACTTTATTTACCAAAAAAAAAAAACAAAACAGAAAAACAGGTGGTGGGCAGGATTTGTCCTGTGGATTGTATTTTTCTGACCTTTGGTCTAGAGAAATAATGTTTTCCCTGCATTCTAAATAGATTTAAAATGAATTATGAGGCCAGGAGCTTTGGCTCATACCTGTAATCCCAACATTTTGGGAGGCCAAGGTGGGTGGATTGCATAAGCCCGGGAGTGTGAGACTAGCCTGGTAAACATGGTGAGACCCTGTCTCTACAAAAAAATACAAAACTTAGCCAGGTATGGTGATGCACGCCTGTGGTCTCAGCTGCTCGTAAGGCTGAGGTGGGAGGATTGCTTGAGCCTGGGAGGCAGAGGTTGCAGTAAGCTGATATCATACTACTGTACTCCAGCCTGGGTGACAGAGTGAGACTCTGTCTCAAAAAATAAAAATAAAAAAGAAAATGAATTATATAGGAATGAAATCTCAGATTCTAATAATACCCACATAAAATATCTGAAACTAACTGAAGTTAATACAAAAATGATCACATAGTGAGCTTGTATTTGTTATTTTCATATCATCTGCATCATCCTCTACTAATAGCATCAAGCAACATGTATTGAATCTGTTTCTTACTTGAGGGTACACATACAGGCACAACCTTTTTCCTTACTTGATTACCATTGCTTTTTAGATTCCATAAAATCATTTAATGTCCTGAGAAAAAGGATATTTGATAACGTGCAATCCTATTTGGTAAGCAAAAGACAAACAGTTGGATAGTTGTGATTCGCAAAATACATTTACTAGCTTTATCTTCCCAGGACACCAAATATTTGAGTTCTTGGGTTCTGAATAATGAATCAAAAGGAAAGTTGTGATTTCAAAACCCTCTTGACCACTTTTTAGTAGTGAATACTTTTTTTAACCTCTGCACTTTTCAACAAACTCTTACCATCTCTTATTTCATTCGTGATACTTTGGTGCTTTATGAGGTCACATTTTATTTTTTCCTTGCAAATGAGACACCAGCATAGAAATACTTCTCATCTTGCTGCTTTGTTTTTCTCAGGTGTTGAATGACAGGTACTAACCGTCTGTAAGAACTAATGTGAAAATGCTGCCTTTTGTGGTTGTGTCATCATATTTTCTAGCCTGCCACCTGGGCCAGGCTGTCACCATGCACCTGCAGAGTGAAGGGGCTTCAGGCACAGTTCAAGGTCTCTGCTTCTTGAGATGGTGCAGTAGACGCTTGGAGGGAGGTGTGTGGCCCAATGTGCTCCTGGCGGGGGGGGCACGGGGGGGAATAGTGAGAAAACCCACGCCTCTCTGGAGAGTTGCTTTTGCAAAGTACCTATTTGGTAAGTGTGAAGGGACTTGATTAACTTCCCTTGTGTATCCTTGTCCATATAGCTCGTGTGTTAAAATAGCACTGGGCATTCAGTGTTCAGTGGCTTCACACAGACATGTGAACTGCTTTAGATTGAAAATTTATACATTACTAGAATAGCAGTTGTTGCCTGAGCTCTCCTATTCCTGCTGTAGAAGTTTCTCAGCTCCTTTGCCATGAGTCTGTTGAGACTCAGAAAGAAATACTCCAAGACTGGTGCTTTGATATGCATGCCTCAGAGTCAAGGTCCCTCTCACATTGTCTTGTCTCCCCCTGCCTCCCTCTTGTCCCCCAAGCTCTGGGAGAGACTGTCTCTGGAATTTTCTTATCTCACTAAGAAAGCATCTTTCCAAAAGAAACGCAATTGTCTTAAACACCCTCCCTAGGGATCTCATCAAATATCTAGGAAAGATCAACCATCTATGAAAAGAAAAACTGGGAGTCAGCACAACACCCAGACAGACTTTTCATCTGTTCTTCTGAGGGCAGCTCAGAAAGATGACCTGGAAGGCTTCATCTGCATAAGACAACCTTTCTTCCTGTGGGCCTCCACCTCTCACCTTTCTGTAATGTCTGTTTCTCACCTCCACCGTCCATTTATTCTCCCTAATGTTTTACTGTCCCAGAAAATAATTGTCTGCATTCCCCAATGATATATAATAATGTTTTGTGATCCTAAATGTCTCAAAATGGTGTCACTTATGATAAATGACTCAGCCTACAGTGAAATTGCTGACCCCCCAGAGTGATAAGCAGATGTATGGAAGATGTCACCTGCTGTGGCCAGGCACTGCTGAGACCTGACATGTGAGTGAAGCCAAAAGGTGGCTGAGATCATGGCCACGGAGGGCCATAAAACCCACAAAGAAACTGACCACGGCCAAGATGCCTGCAGAAGCTCTGCACATGGCAACCCTGGGGCCTCTGTTCCATTAGCAGGGGCTGTAGGAAGGTCTGAAACAAGAGCAGTGACAGCGACCCCTGCTCCAACCCTGACCCAGGAAAAAAAATAACAGGACCTGCCGGGTTTGTCAGTCATCCTGCTGGCCTCCTAAGCTAATCAAGCTACTCACTGTGGTTCAACCCCCCTCTCTCTCTTACTAATGCCCTTGTGTGTTGAATATATTTGCATGATTGTTGATATGTGAAAGCCTCACAATAAACCATGGATTCATCAACATTTAATTGGCCACTGACTCAATGAGAAACCTCCTGGCCTCCTGGTCGGAGTTAGCACAATGAGGCTGATTTGAACCTGACAGGAGAGCCATCTCCCCCTCCCCTATGAAAAAGGACATATTTGCTTCTGAGCTGCTGTGGTTCAGAGGGTAATCATTCTCCTGTGGTTCCCCCATGCTATGCACATTACAATAAACTATTACATGCCTTTTCCTTTATTAATGTCTTCTGTCAGCTGATTTTCACCAAACCTTTAGAGGGCGAAGGGGATATTTTCTCTGTACCCCTGTAAGTCTCTCCAGGAAAGGGCTCAAAAATAAAAAGAAACAGAATCTATTCCTAACCTTTTAAATGTATGTTTCCTTTGTATTAACTTTTCATTTCATGATTTTTCCCTCCACTCTTGAGCACTCAGCCTGAGCACTGGCTCCTCCCCTCTGACTCGATGGGGCCAGGCTTCTAGAACCCAGCCTGGAGCCTAGGGGCGATTTCACTTTTATGCTTCTTTTGAGGAAAATCAATCCCAAGTGATGCACACAGACCTTATTCTGTTTCATCAACCAGCTAGCTGATTGGCACTGTTTTGTACATGTGAAGTTACCAGGCATTGGGTTAGTTTCTGTAAGCTTCCTTTTGGAATTGTCTCCTTTGGTTCTTGTCCTATTTCCTTTTCCACCATCTGTTGAAATATCTTCTTTACACATACTGAAACTGAGATACTAAATAGGCTTGTCTGGCTGATGGCTAATGTTGGTGATTGAGGCTTGAGAGGGCAGGCGAGGATCAACTATGAAATAGAACACTCCTTTTCCTTTATTTTCTAAAAGGCTTAGAGTAGTTTGAAAATGCCAGTAATAGTTTGTTGAAGACTTAGAAATGACAGTTATTTTATTTTGATTTCCTAGATTACAGTGTAAATTACCAGGTAGTAAGGATCCAGGCCTTAGCAGGTGGAAAATGAGCTGTTTATGACATGTCGTTTTCTTTTCAACGTACTTGCCTTTGTAGAAGCATCTGTATGCTTTCCATGGACACTTCATAGTATGTATTTTTGAAAAATTATTCTTCCAAGAGACTGTTCATACTTTTATTTATTTCTATTTTTGAGATGGAGTCTTGCTCTGTTGACAAGGCTGGAGCGTAGTGGCACGATCTTGGCTCACTGCAACCTCTGCCTCCTGGGTTGAAGCAGTTCTCCTGTCTCAGCCTCCTGAGTAGCTGGGATTTTAGGTGCCCGCCACCATGCCCAGCTAATTTTTATGTTTTTAGTAGAGATGGGGTTTTACCATGTTGGCCAGGCTGGTCTTGAACTCTGGACCTCAGGTGATCCACCCACCCCCGCCTCTCAAAGTGCTGGGATTACAGGCGTGCACGCGGTGGCTCACGCCTGCAATCCTAGCACTTTGGGAGGCCGAGGTGGGTGGATCACCTCAGGTCAGGAGTTCAAGACCAGCCTGGCCATCATGGTGAAACCCCATCTTTAAAAAAAAAAAATTAAATACAGGCGTGCACCACCACACCTGGCTTTTCATAGTCACTTCTAAGCAGAGGAGACTGCAGTGGGTGTACTGTCAGGAAGCAAGACTTGGAGGCCACTTGCTTGGTGGGGCAGGTACAGGATGGTTCTCTCTGCACAAGAGGCAGAGCTAGTGGGAAAGGGTGTGAGGCTTCTCTGCTGAAAATTTAAGGGGCATAGAAAAATTCCTTTCTCTGCCATTTAAGGCGCTCAGAAAGGCTGCCCTGGAAGTGGCTGGGCATCCTGCCAACTCTGGGAGGTCACTAGTATCATTACAGGTGTTGCCAGGTGGTGTGGTTTCATGCCCCTGTGAGCTAGAACCTGGCGATGGCTCCACTCTCCCATGACAGCTGGACAGCCATGTGTGAGACTGTTTCTCCCCCATGAACATTGAACTTAGGGAGAAACTCAAGGGAGAAATTTTCAGGCCTGGGCTCATCCCAGGGAGCCTTCTCTAAAACCCGACCCAGCGCAACACAGCCTCACCTCCCTTTTCCCTTCATCCTGGTCTTTGGAGGTAGGGGTTGTGGTGCAGTCTGGCTCCTGGCCAGGCGGTTCGGAATAGGATGTGTCACTCTTAACGAGGGGGAGTTGAACAGCCCGGGTTTGGGGAGTAGAAAGAGAAAAGCAAACACCCAGGCCTGGCAGAGGGTCTCCAGGGGCACCTTGATAGCTGGGCCTGTGCAACTGAAAATTCAGTTGGTTTGATTTCTGTCCCCCCCTCCAATACTAGCAGGCAAAAGCAATTGTAGAGAATGACCAACACCTGTCTGGCTCTGGAGTATGCTGAGGCTTAAAAAATCATATTTGCCTTATTAATTATGTCAGCCTTAGGCTAATATTAACATGCATTCCTGGCTGGGCAGCAGGGGGTGGCACCTCAGTGGAGACCCAATTGCCAGCCTGTGAATGATCAGGATCCAGACAATTTAGAGCAAATCCTGGAGACCTGGCTCCCAGGACTTCACACCCAATGTGCTTGTGATTGCCCCGCCCTTCTAGGATCTGAGTGATGAGATGTGTCCCCGCTGAGGTGCCCCACAGCAGCAGGTGTCGAGCATGGGCTGAGAAGCTGGACCGGCACCAAAGGGCTGGTGGAAATGGGTGTCTGGCTGACTCCTAGGCAGTTGGCGGCAGCACGGAGGAGAGGCCGCGGCTTCTGGAGCAGAGCTGAGACGAAGCAGTTCTGGAGGGCTTGAACGGCCCGCTGAGCCCTACCCCCCGGCCCACCATGGTCCAGAGGCTGTGGGTGAGCCGCCTTTTGCGGCACCGGAAAGCCCAGCTCCTGCTGGTCAACCTGCTAACCTTTGGCCTGGAGGTGTGTTTGGCCGCAGGCATCACCTATGTGCCGCCTCTGCTGCTGGAAGTGGGCGTGGAAGAGAAGTTCATGACCATGGTGCTGGGTGAGTCACTGCATCCTTCCTTCCTTCCTGCTCCAGATGTGTGCCACCTGGGATGCGGGGCAGGAGTGCCTCTCCCCCGGGAGCTGCTTGGAAGGAGAGGTGGTCTGCTGGGTAGGCAGTGCTGGGCAGGAGGATGACCCTGGGCTGAGGGGGCATACCAAGAGAAAGAAGAGAATACCAAGGACATACCCCAGTCGCCTGCGGCTCCCTGGTCCTCAGTGGCTGGCTCATAGGAGAGACTGGAGAAATGCTCCTCACCAGTGGCTAGCCCTTTTATAATTTATATCTATTACCTCATGTAATGCTTACAGCCACCATTTGACGTAGTCCATTTTACAGAGAGGGAAGCAGAGGCTTTTAAGAGGTTAGGGAAGCCTTAGCCAAGGCTGAATAGCAGCTGAACAGTAGAGCTGGGACTCCATCAAGGTCTCCCAGCCAGGGCTTGCTCTTACCCCTAGGACAAGGGGTGGGCTCCTGACTCTGCAGATAAATTCTGCAAAAGCCATAGAAGGCAAGTAGCCACCATTGTGTGACAACCCCTCATCCACAGGGAGAGTGGTCCCTGTGAGGACTGCAGGCTCTGGAGTCACACTGCCTGTTGAAACACTGCCTCTTACCCTCCCTAGTTCTGTGCCTTTGTGTAGGTATCACTTCTTAGTTGCTCCATGCCTCAGTCTGTCCATCTGAAAATGGTGGCATCTGGTTAGGTGCCGTGGCTCACGCCGGTAATCACAGCACCTTGGGAGGTCTAGACGGGCGGATCACCTGAGGTCAGGAGTTCGAGACCAGCCTGACCAACATGGAGAAACCCTGTCTCTACTAAAAACACAAAATAAGCCAGACATGGTGGTGGGCATCTGTAGTCCCAGCTACTTGGGAGGCTGAGGCAGGAGAATCGCTTGAACCCGGGAGGCGGAGGTTGCAGTGAGCCAAGATCTTGCCATTGCATTCCAGCCTGGGCAACAAGAGTGAAACTCCACCTCAAAAAAAAAAAAAGAAAGAAAATAGGGGCATCTGTAATACCCATGTTAGGAGGAGTAAATTACAGCACCCCTGTGAAGATGCAGCGCAGTGTCCAGTACAGAATGTCATTTCCAAGCTTCTCATGGAGCTTGGTTCCCCTTCCCCTTGCCCTTTAGTAGTCCCAGCCATTGACTCATACTGCTTCCCCTTCTTGCAGGCATCGGTCCAGTACTGGGCCTGGTCTCTGTCCCGCTCCTAGGCTCAGCCAGTGACCACTGGCGCGGACGCTATGGCCGGCGGCGGCCCTTCATCTGGGCGCTGTCCTTGGGCATCCTGCTGAGCCTCTTTCTCATCCCGAGGGCCGGCTGGCTGGCAGGGCTGCTGTGCCCGGATCCCAGGCCCCTGGAGTTGGCACTGCTCATCCTGGGCGTGGGGCTGCTGGACTTCTGCGGCCAGGTGTGCTTCACTCCACTGGAGGCCCTGCTCTCTGACCTCTTCCGGGACCCGGACCACTGTCGCCAGGCCTACTCCGTCTATGCCTTCATGATCAGTCTTGGGGGCTGCCTGGGCTACCTCCTGCCTGCCATTGACTGGGACACCAGTGCCCTGGCCCCCTACCTGGGCACCCAGGAGGAGTGCCTCTTCGGCCTGCTCACCCTCATCTTCCTCACCTGTGTAGCAGCCACACTGTTGGTGGCAGAGGAGGCGGCGCTGGGCCCAACCGAGCCCGCAGAAGCCCTGTCAGCCCCCTCCCTGCCACCCCGCTGCTGTCCGTGCCGGGCCCGCCTGGCTTTCCGGAACCTGGGAGCCCTGCTTCCCCGTCTGCACCAGCTGTGCTGCCGCATGCCTCGCACCCTGCGCCGACTCTTCGTGGCTGAGCTGTGCAGCTGGATGGCACTCATGACCTTCACGCTGTTTTACACGGATTTCGTGGGTGAGGGGCTGTACCAGGGCGTGCCCCGAGCTGAGCCGGGCACCGAGGCCCGGAGACACTATGATGAAGGTAAGGCTGCGGAGGCTGGTACCAGAGAGGACACTCGGAGCTGTGTCTGGGCTGGTTCTCCATCCTGGCCCCGACCTCTCTGTCAGGAAAGCAGGGATGGACCCGTCTGCGTACTCAGCTCCTCATGGGTGTGGAAGAGCTCTGCCCACAGTTTCAGGAGGGCCTTCAGTGGCTCTAGGAGTTTGATCAGAGTCATTGCCCGAATTTGCCAGAAGGAAAGGTGGAGCTTATTCAAAGTCTAGAGGGAGTGGAGGAGTCAAGGCTGGATTTCAGCTCTGCCTGGCTGCAGCCAGTGTGCCCTCTGCTCCCCCGATGATGTTCCAAATAATCTCACCAGCGCCTTCCAGTTCAAACGTCCTAGAAGCATCTTGAAGCCTATTCCCAGCTACCTTTGTGTTGCCTCTCACCCTCCTGTCCCCACAGCTGATACTCCCAGTAAACCTTTAGACCACTTCCTCTGCCTTTAGCAAGTGATTTGGCCACATCCTCTGAGGGTCAGTGGAAGAACCTAGCCTCCCACTGCTACAGGTAGAAAGGGGAAGGGCACGGGGGAGCAGGGCTGGTCCATAGCAGGTCTCCTCCAGCAGGTGCCTGTGGCCCCGCATTCTCATCTCCCCCGAGACTGCATGTGCCCTTCCCTCCCAGGCGCTGTCTGATAGCCTCTCTCCCTCTCCAGGCGTTCGGATGGGCAGTCTGGGGCTCTTCCTGCAGTGTGCCATCTCCCTGGTCTTCTCTCTGGTCATGGACCGGCTGGTGCAGCGATTTGGCACCCGCTCAGTCTATCTGGCCAGTGTGGCAGCTTTCCCTGTGGCTGCCGGTGCCACATGCCTGTCCCACAGTGTGGCTGTGGTGACGGCTTCAGCTGCCCTCACTGGGTTCACCTTCTCAGCCCTGCAGATCCTGCCCTACACACTGGCCTCCCTCTACCACCGGGAGAAGCAGGTACTCATTGGCTGGTGGGTGGAGTCAGGGTGGAGGGGTGGTCTGGGTTTTTGGGAGGCCGCCTAGCCCAGAGCCTGGTATTGGCAAGCGACTTTGGAGAAGGCTTCTTTGGATCAGAGAGGAAGCTCATCCGAGTGCCAGGGCCAGAGGCGTGGGCTGCAGAAGAAGAGTGTAGATTAGATTCTGGGAATGACTTCCTGGGGTCAGGACTATGAAGCACTTGAATGGATGATGGCAGGAAATGCAAAATCCATCACTGGGAATCCCGAAGAGACAGGCCAGCAGGAGCCCTAGGCTTCTATGCTGGCTGTTCCATGAAGAGGCAGGGGCTGGATCAGGTGACCCCTGGCCCACACAGCCTCAGCAGATGGGTGTGGGAATGGTCCGGCCTTAGCAACACCTCTTTTTTCAGGGAGCGGAAACCTGACTTAGCCTGTGTTCTGCTCTGGTCTCTGAGATGGGGCAGGCTCCTTCCTGCCCCCTTTCTTTCTGGCTTATTTTTCTTTTCTGCCTAATTCCCTTTTCTTTTCCTGCCTCTCTCCTTTGCCTCCATCCTCTTCCACTTCCCCAGATATACACCTAACCCACTCACTTGGACGCTGTGCAAGCTGTGGGGACCTCCTTCTTGGTCGGCCCCACACCAACCCCCAGGCGCCCCCTTCCTTGGGAAGCCACCTAACCCAGGCAGTGTGGTCACCCTGGTCCCCTCCACTGACCTCACTGAGCTGCAACCCTGGGGGCTGGACTCTGCCTTGAGGGGCATGAAGTTGGGGTGTCCCAAGGGAGGAGGAGATGCAGGCCTGCTCTCAAAGAGCTCCCAGACTGTGGGGAAGACCTGCCCCTGCGCCTTGTAGCACTTGAGGAGAAGTAGGTAGGTTCGCAGCTGGGAGGCTGGTTAACTGAGTAGGTAGCTGCAGGGTGGGAGGCCTGGAGGGGAGGGGCTAAGGTTTTGGTTGGGGGCTCCTGGTTCTTGAGACCCCTGTTGGCCCACTGATAACCTTCAGCCTCTATTCTGCTGATTGCCTGGGCTGGGGACAGGGGGCTGGCATCAGCAGCCAGGCCTGAGTGCGTGCTGGTTGTGCCAGGGAACGTTCTGGAGCTAGCCGTCTTCTCCAGATGGCGGAGCGTGTCTGTCCTCGGAATCACTCCAGACTCCAGCCTCACGGACATTCCTGGGGTGGCAGGCAGGGAGAAGTCCTGGGAAGCCCCTTCCTAACCACAGCTGATGGCGGGCTTGGCACTGCATGCTGTCTCCTGTTCCTTTGCCCACTTGTTGAGCTGCATGGTGAGCCGCGGGCTTCCCTGGTATCAGGTTTGAGTGTTGCCATGGCTCCTAGTTGGCAAATGCAGCCAACCCAACTCTTCTGGCCTGGGGATAGTGTTGGATAAGTCCTGGCCTTGTCCTTAAATAGGAGACTCTGGGCCACCGAGGGCAGGGGCTAGGGGGATGGTGCTGGACCAGTCACCCTGATCTAAGGCAGACAGCAGGAAGGAAGTGAGAAGAGTGAGAAGCCTTCAACATTAGCTCAGCTGGGGCCGGGGGAGGTGGGAAGAAGGGCATTTCTCCTGCTTGGGGTCTACTGGATTCTCCCTGCCCCGAGGCTGGGGACAGGGACCTCATGGCAGGGCAGCGACTTCAGTGGCATCTGGGAGTCCAGAGCGGCAGAGCTTCTATGCATAGGGTAATGAGGATTTCTGGATGTCGAAGCGGAGGGCAGACAGGAAGGAAGAAGGTTAGGAGAGCCTGCGTGGGGTGTGGGCCATCAGGGCCCTGCCTTGGCTCTTCTTCCTCTATTCTGCGCATCTCTTCCCACCGTCTTCATTCTCCCTGTGTCTTTTCCTTACCTTGGAGCTCTATTCTCTTTCTGACCTGCGGTATTGGGTTTGCCTGCCTCTCACCTGTTCTAAGAGGCTAGAGGAGAGCTAGACTTCAGGGTTCAGACTTGTCCCCGCCCTGCCGCGTTACCCTTCTCCCATTCCCAAGGAAGGGTCCTGGCTAGATGCAGACCAAGTAGGGTCTCCATCTTCTCTCCTGCTCCTGATTCTCATGAAGCCCCATTGCCTGTGTTTTTCCGACCCCTGGGATGGAGGTGAGGGTCTGTTCTCACATCTGGGGGGTCCTAGTGCTGGGTACACACCTGTCCCCTTCCCCTCTTCTTCACCCTTCCACCTTAGGTGTTCCTGCCCAAACACCGAGGGGACGCTGGAGGCACTGGCAGTGAGGACAGCCTGATGACCAGCTTCCTGCCAGGCCCGAAGCCTGGAGCTCCCTTCCCCAATGGACACGTGGGTGCTGGAGGCAGCGGTCTGCTCCCGCCTTCACCCTCGCTCTGCGGGGCCTCTGCCTGCGACGTCTCTGTGCGCGTGGTGGTGGGTGAGCCCGCCGAGGCCAGGGTGGTTCCAGGCCGGGGCATCTGCCTGGACCTTGCCATCCTGGATAGTGCCTTCCTGCTGTCCCAGGTGGCCCCGTCCCTGTTCATGGGCTCCATCGTCCAGCTCAGCCAGTCTGTCACTGCTTATATGGTGTCTGCCGCAGGCCTGGGTCTGGTCGCCATTTACTTTGCTACACAGGTAGTATTTGACAAGAGCGACTTGGCCAAATACTCAGTGTAGAATACTTCCAGCACATTGGGGTGGAGGGCCTGCTTCACTGGGTCCCAGCTCCCCACTTCTGTTAGCCCCATCCAGGGGCTGCTGGGCTGGCCGCCAGTGTCTGTTGCTGCCAAAGTAGTGTGGCTCTCTGCTGCCGCCCTGTGGCGCTGAGGTGTGTAGCTGCACAGCTGGGGGCTGGGGCTTCCCTCTTCCTCTCTTCCCAGTCTCTAGGGCTGCCAGACTGGAGACCTTCCAAGTGGGTTTCAGTCTGGACTTCTACAGGGAGGCCAGAAGGGCAGGGCATTTGATTCGCTCCATGCACTGGAATGCGGGGACTCTGCAGATGGATTATCCAGGCTCAGGGTTAACAGCTAGCCTCCTGGTTGAGACATACCTAGAGAAGGGTTTCGGGAGCTGAATAAACTCAGCCACCTGGTTTCCCACCTCCAAGCCCCCTTAACTTGCAGGTTCATTTAATGTAGCTCTTGCGTGGGAGTTTCTAGGATGAAACACTCCTCCATGGGATTTGAAAGTATGAAAGTTATTTGCAGGGGAAGAGTCCTGAGGGTCGGTACACAAGAACCGTGTGCCCTCAGTCCACAGCACTGCCTTTTTGCTGATTCCCCACACCATAACAACAACTCTCACCTTGGCCTGTTGGTCCCTCTGTTGCCATCATAGGGACACAGGCATTTAAATATTTAACTTATTTATTTAACAAAGTAGAAGGGAATCCATTGCTAGCTTTTCTGTGTTGGTGTCTAAGATTTGGGTAGGGTGGGATCCCCAGCAATCAGGTCCCCTGAGATAGCTGGACATTGGGCTGATCGTTGCCAGAATCTTCTTCTCCTGGGGTCTGGCCCCCAGAAATGCCTAACCCAGGACATTGGAAATTCTGCTATCCCAACTGATATTCCAAATGCTGTTACCCAAGGTTAGAGTATTGAAGGAAGGTGGAGGGTGGGGCTTCAGGTCTCAGCAGCTTCCCTAACCATCCTTCTTCTCTCAGCCCAGCCTGGTTCCCCCCACTTCCTCTCCCCTCCACTCTTTCTAGGACTGGGCTGATTTTGTTTTGTTTTGTTTTGTTTTGAGACAGAGTCTTGCTCTGTTGTCCAGGCTGGTGTGCAGTGGTGTGATCTCAGCTCACCACAACCTCCACCTCCCAGGTTCAAGCGGTTCTCCTGCCTCAGCCTCCGAGTAGCTGGGACTACAGGTGCGCACCACCATGCCTGGCTAATTTTTATATTTTTAGTAGAGATGGGATTTCACTATGTTGGCCAGGCTGGTCTTTAACTCCTGACCTCATTATCCACCCACTTCAGTCTCCCAAAGTGCTGAGATTATAGGTGTGAGCCACCACGCCCGGCCTGGGACTAGGCTGATGAAGGCACTGCCCGAAATTTCCCCCGCCCCCAACTTTCCCCACTGGCTCCACAACCCTGTTTGGAGCTATTGCAGGACCAGAAGCACAAACTGTGGTTTCCCAAGCCTTTGTCCATCTCAGCCCCCAGAGTATATCTGGGGAATCTCACATTGAAACTCAGGACCACCCCCTGCCTGAGTTAAGGAGGTCTTATCTCTCAGGGGATTTAAGTGCCGTTTGCAATAATGTCGTCTTATTTATTTAGCAGAGTAAATATTTTATACTGTATGTGAGCAATCAGAGTATAATGTTTATGGTGATAAAATTAAAGGCTTTCTTACATGTTTATTGCCATGTGTTTCTTTTATGAGGGGGAAAGACCAGATCTTTGTACAATGTTCTTAACTCTCAGTTGAGGGGGTCCTTTGGCTTTTGGCAGCTTCACTTCCCAGTGGCCACCAGCAGGTGGAGGCATAGACCAGCACTCTTTGTGTCAACTGCCAATTGAGTGGGGCTGTGCTGCACCTTGGATTGGGGGATATGGGAGCTGGGGAGAGGGGATCAGGAAGAGTCTGGAATGTGGGACAATGGTGGTATTTTCCTTCTAAAAGACCCCATAGTAGGGCTGGCCACGGTGACTCACACCTGTAATACCAACACTTTGGGAGGCTGAGGCAGATGGATCACATGAGGTCAAGAGTTCGAGACCAGCCCAGCCAACATGGTGAAGCCCTAAAAATATGTTCTACTAAAAATGTATTTTAGTAGAATATAAATATATATTTATATTTAGTAGAATATAATATATATTTATATTTAGTAGAATATAATATATATTTATATTTAGTAGAATATAATATATATTTATATTTAGTAGAATATAAATATGTATAAATAAATATATATTGCATATTTTAGTAGAACATATATACTCTACTAAAAATCTGAACAATTAGCCAAGTGTGGTGGCACGTGCCTGTAATCCCAGCTGCTTGGGAGGCTGAGGCAGGAGAATCACTTGAACCCGGGAGGTGGAGGTTGCAGTGAGCCGAGATCATGCCACTGCACTCCAGCCTGGCGACAGAGCCAGACTCCGTACCAAAAAATAAACATTTAAAAAATTTAAAAATAGGACAGTTGTGGTGGCTCATACCTGTAATCCCTGCACTTTGAGAGGCCAAGGTGGGTAGATCACCTGAGGTCGGAAGTTCAAGACTAGCCTGACCAACATGGAGAAACCCCGTCTCTACTAAAAATACAAAATAGCCAGGCATGGTGGTGCATGCCTATAATCCCAGCTTCTTGGGAGGCTGAGGCAGGAGAGTTGCTTGAATCCGGGAGACAGAGGTTGTTGCCATTGCACTCCAGCCTGAGCAACAAGAGTGAAATTCTGTCTCAAAATAAATAAATAAATAATAAAGTTTTTAAAAAGACCCCATAGTGTGGCCAGGAAATGGAACAAACACCCACCACCCCCAGCATGGGAACAGGGAATACGCTTGGCATGTGCATGATGAGGCTTTCCACCTCACTGTGTCTTAGTTCATGCCCCTTCCCTCTCCTCCACCCTCATGCCAAGCCCAGGTCAAACTCATTCTTCCCTGCCTGGCCATCTCCCCGACGCCTCCAACCTCGACTGACTTTCCAGTTCCTTAAATTCCCAAGAGTTCAGTTCAGTTAACACCTATGTGAGAGCTTGTTTTCCTTATTTTTAAAAAATGTTTTACATTTAACTTTTTTATTATGGAAAATTCCAAACACACACAAGTAAGGAGCCAGATATAAAGAACCAAGCTGCAGCAGTTATTAACATTCTGCCACTTTTGTTTCATGTATCCCCCCTTACCACCTTCCCCCCCAGCCCCCAGGGTATGTTTAAAGCACGTGCCAGGCAATTTAGTTTCACCTGTTCATACTTCTGTGTCTCTAAGAAACAGGACTACATTTTTAACAACTTGATCACAATACCGTGATAGCCCACAAAGCATACAATAATCCCATTCCAATATTCCAGTCCATATACAGTTTTCTCCAGTTGCCTCAAAAATTCTTTTGTTGGTTTGCATCAGGAATCAACTGAGATAAACAGGTTGTATTTAGTTGCTCTGTCTCACAGGTTTCTCTTAATCTCTAGCAGTTCCCCTAAATTCTTTCAGTGCCACTTATGTATGAACAGTAATTTTTCCTACAGAATTGCCCCCATTCTATATTTGGCCGACTGTATCCTCGATGTGGTGTTTAAGATGCTCCTCCTTAGCCAGGCACAGATGCCTCATGCCTGTGGTCCCAGCACTATGAGAGGCTGAGGCAGGCAGATCACTCGAGCCCAAGAATTTGAAACCAGCCTGGGCAACATTGTGAAATCCAATCTCTGCAAAAAATAAAAAGATATTCCTCTTTGTCTTCTTTTTTTTTCTGTAAGCTATTAAGATCTAGAAGGTGTGACTAAAGTCAGATTTATTTAGTTATTTTTGAGACAGAGTCTCACTCTGCTGTCCAGCCTGGAGTGCAGTGGCACAATCTCAGCTCACTGCAACCTCCACCCCCTGGGTTCATGTGATTCTCCCACCTCAGCCTCCTGCATAGCTGGGATTATAGGCACATGCCACCATGCCTGGCTAATTTTTATTTTTTTTTTTGTATTTTTAGTAGAGATGGAGTTTTGCCATGCTGGCCAGGCTGGTCTTGAACTCCCGACCTCAGGTGATCTGCCCGTCTCGGCCTCCCAAAATGCTGGGATTACAGGTGTGAGCCACTGTGCCCAGCCTGTTTTAAACTTTTTCAGCTCATGGTCAACATTGTTTCATTAATACTTCCGTACATTCCTCTTAGATGACATTGAAGCAAATCTCAGATATCATTTTCATTAGGAAATATTTCAGAATGTATCTCTAAAAGATAAGGACTTTTATTTATTTTTTTTTTTTTTTGAGTTAGAGTTTTGCTCTGTTGCCCAGGCTGGAGTGCAATGGTGCTATCTCGGCTTATGGCAATCTTCGCTTCCCTGGTTCAAGTGATTCTCCTGCCTCAGCCTCCCGAGTAGTTGGGATTACAAGTGCATGCCACCATGCCTGGCTAATTTTTGTACTTTTAGTAGAGATGGGGTTTCACCATGTTGGCCAGGCTGGTCTGGAACTCCTG